>PVKP010010087.1:0-65856 GCA_004027715.1 Plecturocebus donacophilus
CCATGCTCGTCCACCCACCCACTCATCCATCCATTCACCTGCCCATTCATGCCCCTGCTCACTCACCCACTCATCCACCCACCCACCCATCCACCTATCACCCATCTACTCATCCACTTATCCACCCACCTGCCTGCCCACCTACCCACTCATCCATCCACTCACCCATCCCCCTGCCAATCCACTACCTGCCAACCCATCTGCTCATCCACCCATCCACTCATCCACCCCTCCACCCATCTATCCATCAACACACCTACTTATTCACTCATGGACCCACCCATCTATCCATCTACCCACCCACTCATCCTCCCACCCATCAATCCATTTACACATCTACCCACTCTTCCACCCACCCATCCATCTATCCATCCATCCATCCACCCACTTACTCACTCACCCCACTCATCCACACATCCACTCTTCCTCTCATTCGCCTGTGATTTATGTACCCATCCATCTATCCATTCATCTATTCACCCACCCCTCCACCAGTCTATTCATCAAACCACCTATCCACCCACCTACCCACCCACCCGCTCACTCCCCCACGCATCTATTCATCCACCCACCCATCTGTCCATTCATTCATCCCTCCATTCACCACCTACTCATTCACCCACTCAGAAACTTTCAGCAAGCCACAGAATTTTTGGTTTAACTGTGACATACCCACACGTGTCCTCTTTCCAGGTGAGTAGGTAGGTAAAAATTCTGCCTGCAATGTGAAGAGGACAGGAGGAAAGAGAGCTCTGCCCTCCCAGCTCGCCCCGTCCGGGATGCTGACGGGTCGGTCCTGTTAGGAGCTGGAGGTGCCCTTACTCTCCTGCACAGGAATGAGAATCAGAATCAGGAAGGGTGTATCTATTCATAGCACAAAGAAGTCAGGAATGGTGCAAACAGGCAGTGAAGGCCACAAGGGTCTGCCTCCTGACCCTTAATGAACACTTGGAGTCCCCAAGTTTCTAATAGACCTGGGTGTCTTTGTGTCTAATTAGATGCATACAAGAATTGACATAACCTTTGACATCCACATAATGGATGCAATGATGTTCCTTGTTCTCTCCACCCGTGAAGTTAAATGGAGCTTTTAAATAAATACATAAATACCTAACCCGTAGTTGGGGCCCATTGTCTCCCTGAATCTCCGGAGCTGTGGCGTAAATCTGGCTACTGAAATTAAAGCAGGAGGCCATAACCTGAGTGTCTCAGGGCTGGTGACGGAAGCCCACGCGGGGCTCTTGAGGCTCCTGCACTGAGACTGGGCCCCCAGAATGCAGGACGCCCTAGCTGGCCTCGGACCTCAACCTAAGTGGTTACACCCTGTAATGACAGCTCCTGGTCACTTCTGGGGCTGGCGGCGGGAGGAAGGGCCAGAGCATAATTTAATTGCTTTTCCTTCCTCCCTCAGGTCTGCATATTATATTATATTGAAAAGTAATTATGCAGTGAAAGTAAAATGTCAGCCGGCGCTGTCTGGGAAGCGGCGGCACAGATGTGAATTATTCTCTTCCTCGCGTCTTGCAGACATCTCTATACCTCTCCCGGTCACACACCACGGTGTGTGCTCCTGGGCTGGAGTATTCATGCGCACGAGATGAGATTTGCAGTTTTTTTTTATTTTTTTCCCTTTTCCCCTTGCAGCATCTAGATCCCAAGCTGAGTTGCCTCGTTGGCAATGATTGATTACCCAATATCTAATTAAACCTGATCCAATCACTTATTATGCAGAGTGGAACAAACAAACTGAAGGCGGCTGTCAGCGCCGTGATTGATGATGTGGCCAGCCCGGCTCCTGTGGCTCCTCGTGTCCCGATGCTTGTTACAACCAGGCGAAGCCGCGCCGGACCAAGCGCCCGTCACTCCCTGCCGCCCGCCGCTCCGACACCCTTCCCTTCCTCCAAGTGAACTTTCAGTGGAAAAGTAAATGCGAGTGGGAGAGGAAAAGCAGGGTCACTGAGGACCCACGAGATTCCGAGGGTGCTCCGTCATGACCTCCAAGTCCGCCTCCATAGAGTCCTGAAGCAGCAGAGGATGGACGGACAGCGGGGTCTTGAGGAGGCCGGTGTGGAGAAAGAAGCTGTGCCTGTGTTAGGCACGGAGTGAGGGTGTGGTTGGTGATGCCTGTGAGTGTGTCTGCTGCGATGCTGCATGTGTGTGCACCTTTGCACGCTTGTGTGTGCACTGGGGAGCTGCCTGGGGCCCGAGCCACCGCAATGGCAGCACCTTAGGGAGAACGACAGGCAGGATGCCGCCGCAAACCTAATGGGGCAATGATTTCTTCTCCATTGTCTTCCAGGCAGGATTCTCTTAGCAGCTCTCATTTATAAATTTTTCAGTTTTAATGTTTTAATTATTTAAAATGCAAATAGGTTCAGGAAGAAAGCAGCAGAAAACACAAATGCCCTCAACAGATTCCTCGTGCAAGGGCTACAGGGCTGCAGGTGCAGGCTCTGGGGCGTGGGGGGGCACTGTGTCCTGAGAGCTGGGGTGCTCCTGAGCTCGGGAGCCGGGTCCTCTCAAAAGGCGATCGGCTTGGATGGGACAAGGCAGGTCTGAAGTAGAAGACACAGGACAGGGGCCTTGTGATAAACACACCTGCCGTTAGGAGTCTGAGCATCTGTGGAGTAGGTGCCGGGGTAACACCAGCAGCATCGTGGACCGTCAGGGCTCACCAGACCTGGCTGTGCTCCTGTCCGCACTCTCCACAGACATGTGCACGGCCAACTCCCCACCCATGGCCCTGCACCCCCAGATCGCCGAACCTCCTCCGGGAGACAGAGCTTCCTTTCCCTTCTCTTTCTCTCTGAGGTGATGATTCCACAGGATGGGTGGCCACCCAGTCCCTCTTCTGTGACAACTCACAGACACCGGCGCCTCAGGTTTGCATCTCAGTAGATGAAAAACAGCAGTACGGGCTGGGCGCGGTGGCTCACACCTGTAATCCCAGCACTTAGGGAGGCCAATGTGGGTGGATCGCCTGACGTCAGTAGTTCAAGACCAGCCTGGCCCACATGGTGAAACCCTGTCTCTACTAAAAATACAAAATGATTGGGCATGATGGTGGTGCCTGCCTGTAATCCCAGCTACGTGGCAGGCTGAGGCAGGAGAATCACTTGAACCCGGGAGGTGGAGGTCGCAGTGAGTCGAGATCGTGTCATTGTACTCCAGCCTGGGTGACAGAGCAAGACTGTCTCAAAAAACAGTGACAAAAAAAAAACCAGCAACAACAAAAACAGCACAGCCTCAGGGACCAAAGGAAGGGAGAGGCCTGAGGTCTCTCACTTCAGCAAACACCTGATCATTGGCAGTGGGGCCTTGAGACACGCATGTGAGACTGAAAATGTGGACCTGAGTGGCGTGGGGACCAGCAATGTAGGCCCTCTCACCGGGCCAACACGCCAACAGAGGCTGATGTGGGGGGTCAGCTCCCAGTAGGGGGGCTCCTGCTGGTGACCTCCTGCTGTTCCTGGCTCTGGGCTCATCCCACCCTTGGATGCCCAAGGAGGGTGCAGGAGCCTGCAGGGCACACACTCAGCCCAGCCATGGTGGGTCCTGTTCCACACTGTGTGCATCCTGGACAGCCTGGGAGACTCTGGAGAAGGAATTGTGTACAGGACAGGCCCCTGAAGAATGAGGGCCTCAACAAACAATGGCAGGAGGCTGTGGACCTCAATCCTCCATCCCTGGTGCCTCCTGCCTCTATCCCAGGGCCCCGGAAGGACTGGGGACCCCCGGGACACAGGCAGCATCTGAGGGAGAGGCTCATCTGTCCCCTCTCATGGACTTCAGGGCCCATCTTCTCCTGTACATCATGGTGCAAAAATGCAAAAGCAAATCAATGGTGTGTGCATTTCTTCTAGATTTTGCTCAGATTTATGTTTGTGGGGAGAGAGAGAGAGAGAGAGAGAGAGAGAAAGGAGAGCCACGTCTTCTCTTCTGTTTTCTGTGAGCACTGTTCACTACTCTGCAGCCTAAAAGCAACCCCATTAGGTAGAGGCCCCTGCACGCCTCCCTCTGTGTTGAAACCAGAGGTTTACCCAGAGAATTCAGCAGTGCACCCCTAGCATGCAGAGGAGCGGACCTACAGGCACCAGCTTCTATGTGCCCTTCTAGGAAATGGAAAAGATACAGGATTTGGAGCCTGAGACCCAGATTCACATCCTGACTTCCCAAATGTGGGAAATTCAACCAGTCTCCTGGAATCAAAGTTCACTTATAAAATGGGCAAATTTAACCCAGCTTTGAGCAAAGAGAAAGTGACAGGAATAGGAATCTTTGTCACCTGGGAGGGTTCTTGAGGTCAGATGAGGGGCTTTACCTGTGGGATGGTGTGATGGGAGGGCGGGCAGGGCCGCTGGGCCCCCTCCTCGCTGAGTCCTGGAGCCCCTCCGTCCTGGCCATGCAACAGCACCCGTGGGGGTGCACACATGTGGCTGACATAGTTAATGGCCCAATGCCTCTTAAAAAATATTTGCAAACTAGGAATGAGCTTCAATGCATCCACGGGCTTCCAAGGTATGCTGGATAGAAGAAAGGTGCAAAATACCAAAAACATTCCACGTTTCTGACTTTTCCCATAGTTTAGACGCAATTCTCTTTACACCAGTTCCAGCGTCAGGTTTTCAGGGTCTCAGACGCAAATGCCTCTTCTCCCTCCTCCTTCCACCCTAAGCCCCTCTCCCTGACCCAAGACTTCACTCTCCAGTTTGACTTGGAACTCCAGCTGTGGATTGGACGTCAGCTGTTTAAGTGGTATAAGCTGCTGGCATTAAAGAATTCGCTAATGGCTGAACTAAACTGACTGACAAATTTAATTTGAGTTAGAAATGTATTCTGTCCGGGTCACTTGGTCAACCTACCCATTTCATCAACTTTTCAGTGAGAACAATGCACATTATAAATGGGTTATATATAACTCCTATATAAAGGAGTTATTATAAATAACTCCTTGCAGGTGTCCCCATCTTCTTTCTGCATCATTATTTCCTTTACTGGGGGCAGGAGCGAGCCATGTGCCTTCTGAGCCATAGATACAGGTCACTGGTAAAGCAGTGGCGAGGACCCAGGAGGAAACTGCAGGACTGAGGTGCCTCGGAAGAAGCCTTCAGAGGTTTGGTGCTAAAGTGTCTCTTTTAAAGAGCAGGGAAAAACTCTTTGTGAACTGAGCCAAGCTGGTTTGCATTCATGTGAGCATCAGGGCCTGAAGGAAACTGGTCCTCATCATAAATCTGGTTCAATTTTCTTTAACTTTCACTGTGTACATCATTTCTCCTTTCTGAGCAAGGGGTTTCTTAGTCCACAATTACTACATTAAGATAGAAGTGAAATGGCAAAGTGGCAATTTCAGACTCTGTGGAAATGGGCATTTTCAGAATGGAAGTCAGGGTATCATGAAAGGAAGTTAATTGTATTATCGAACCCTGTCTTTGATTCAGAACTCTGGGAAATATGGATTCGTAGAGCAGTTGGAGATCAGGTAGTTATTGACTACAGTCAACAAAGATCATTGTTCACAGTAAACATGCTTTGTCCATCAGTGACAGACTGAGTACAGAAAATGTGGCACCTATACACCATGGAATACTATACAGCCATAAAAAGGAATGAGATCCTGTCCTTTGCAGAGACATGCATGGAGCTGGGAGCTGTTATCTTCAGCAAACCAACACAGGAACAGAAATCCAAACACCACATGTTCTCATTTAAAAGTGGGAGCCGAATGATAAGATGACACAGACACATGGAGGTGGAGAACAACACACGCTGGGGCCTGTGGGTGCCCGGGTCGGGAGGAAGGAGAGGATTAGGGAGAATAGCTAATGGATGCTGCGCTTAATACTTAGGTGATAGGATGATCTGTGCAGAAAACCACCATGCACACATTTATCTATGCAATAAACCTGCACAGCCTGCACATGTATCCCCGAACTTACAATAAAAGCTGGAGGAAAAATTAAAAAGAACATGCTTTGTCCTAGTATATGCTGTAATCTCAGCTACCCTGGAGGCTGAGAACAGAGGACTATTTGAGCCCAGGAGGTCCAGACCAGCCTGAGCAACATAGCAGAACTCTTACCTCTTAAAAACAGAGGAGGAGGAGAAGGAGAAGGAGATGTTTTGAGACCGGACCTGTACTGCATAGAAAGACTTTTGAGTCCAATTCACTGGCCTGGCTTCAGAATCATAAAGAAACATTGACTTTTGATATCCACCCATTACTATTTTACCAGATATAGAATTACTGATGAAACATCTGCCAACTAAGTATTTTAATCCTGTTAAGCTGGTACAGAGAAAAAAATATTCTACTAGAAAGAAAATCTGTTTTTTCCCAGCATTGAAAATCGTGTTTTACATAAGGGCACCGTGAGTCCTGCCCCCCGGATGAAGCCAAATTCAGCCCAGAAAGGTTATCTCGGGCGGGCACTTATGGTGCTTTTCTCTAAATTTTCACTTCAATTAATCTCCAGAAATTCGGTGTCTGATCCCCGTGACTGTAGCCTCTGGCTTCTTCAGAGTGACTGCCGAGGAAAAATTATCTGACACATATCAAACACGCAAGAAACCACACTGGACAGCATTAATCAAAACTTTCTCATTTCCCGAAGAATTAAGCATTAAATAATTAATCCCAGCACTACAGGCAGCCGTAAAAGAGGCCTCATGCCTCCCTGCTGGTAGGAATTTGTCCTTGTCTAAAAGACTAGATTGATATATTTATTATTTATCAGATTAATCATGGCCAGGAACATTATAGATTGGCAGCCCAGCCCAGCCGGGGATGGCGTCTGGTCCTTATCAGAGCAGGGAGGCTCCCACCAAGGCCGCACGCAGAGGTGGAGGGAGCACCTGCCCTCCAGCCCTCCCTGCAGAGGGAAAGGTGTCTATAACATTACTTTAAAAAGAGAACCACAGAAAAAAGAAAGTCAAGGAAGAAGAGAGCTGATGAGGAAGATACCATTGAGCAGGGGCCATGGGACACCCAGGGGCTGTGGGCAGGAGTTTCAAGGGACGCCTTGAAGCCAGGATCATGAGCTGTTGAGCCCAAGCTCCAGTGGCGCCGTGTGTGTGCAAACCAACGCTGCCTTCTTGACTTGGAACCCTTCACATCCCCTAACCTCTTCCTTCAGTGGCCCCGACCACCACTCCCTGCAGGCAGCTACTGTCTCATTTTTGGCTGATCTTTGTAAGGCTGGGTGGCCACACAGCTGTCCCGGCTGTCCTGGGGCTGAGCGCGTCCCACTGAAGACAGGAGGGAGAGCCCTTCTGCACGACTGTGACTTCACAGCCAGTGAATTGTGGTGCCTCTCATTTCATTGTTGTGACGCTTATTTCATCAGAACAAGGGTTTTCTAATCGAGCAAACCCAAATGTCCGGGATTTCCACTCAGATTTGAACAGTAAGAACAGTTCATACAGGTTGTTATTATGCACCCAAGCAGAGAAGGGCGTGAAACCTTCCAATCTCATGATTTAGTCACAGATATTCTAAGGAAAAATGGGGTGACGGGTAAATACATTTGGGAAACTCTGTTAAATTGGCTTAAATGGGCTGCCTTTCTGCAGGACTGCCCAGAGCTTCATCAGGCTGGATGGTTTTGGGGGACCCTGGACGGCTTCCGCAGCTGGGGCCCAAGAACGCACGTTCACACCCCAACCTGGAGACATCGGTCCCCCAGAGTGCCAGCCTCTCCACCGTCCCCATCCAACCCCAGCCACCTTCTGGCGCAGCGCCTGCGTGAGGCAGGCTGGACACGGGAAGGAGCCAGGAGCGCTGAGCACTCCCTCTATCCGCTTAAGGATGGCCGTCACTCCAGAGAGGCCTTGACTCACTCTTGAATAGTGAGGAGGGGGCTCTGGAGGGGCCGAAGGACACACACCCTGGTGGACAGAGGGGCTTCGCACAGCCCCCGGGGCAACTCCGTGATCTGAGGTGGAAAACTGCTGTGAGAAGGCTGACGCCTCATTTCACACTCCTCAGTAAAACTTACTACAGAACGTTATTGATAAGTATAAATATATTTATGTACCAAATAACTATACATGTTTATTGAAATGATGATATGAATAATTCATGCAGAATAAACTTTATTTTCTTAGAGGAAAATCCACTGACCTTGAATTACTCAAATAGCATGTGGATCTCATCCCCGGCCTCTTGCAGGACTCCCTCCCCTGACCACTCTTCTGCAGGCGCAGGTCTGCCCACCCGGAGTCCGTGATGGCAGCCACAAGCCAATTACAGCATCTGACCCACGTCCCCTCCTATCAACACTGGGCCAACCGTGGAAGACCCCAGGCCCCCCACTCCTGGGACCAGAAGCACGAAGGTCTCCCTTTTGCAAACACAAAAGCTGGAACAGAGACGCCTTCTCCGGGAAGAATTCCTGCGTTTGGGAAGGAAAATTGTTCCCTGCCATGGCAGCCGGGAGGCTCAGGCGTCCAGCGCTCTCTCTGCTCTTCGTAAGCACCACGTTTTTCTAAGGTGCTGTTTGGTTGCCAAATTAAGATAAAAAGTTTTGTTTTACAGCTAGAAAAACCGAGATACTAACAGGTTAAAGTGATGTTTTCATTGCCACACCTTTTCCATACATAAAAGTACAATGCAACCCTTTCTCTCAGTAATAACTTAATTGGTCTAATATAAACGACATCAGATTTTAAAATGTACTAAACATCCACTCATTCCTCTCAGGAATGCAAAAGAACAATTATCAGTGGATTTAGAGAGGGTTGGTGAGGAGTATGAATAATTTAGTCTCCATTGCTGGACAAATTTGCAAATGTTTTTAAGTCATCTAATTTTTTTTCTTAGTTTGATTAACTGCAAGTTGTTTTTACTATTTCCAGTATCACGTATGTATTCTGCTCACAGGTATGTGCGGGGCCCTGCGTGTAGACATGCCTCCTGCCGACCCTCCGGACCGTGCGCACATGGCCCCGGGGGTGAGTAGCTGTGGGCTGTGCTGAGGGGGTCAGTGCCACCTGCGACCACAGGGCACACCGGGGAGGACGGCCAGCCCTGAGCCTGGAAAGAGCGGCCAGGAGGAACAGGTCCACCAAACAAGGATGGGTTGTGGGAGCTGCGCCTCCTCCTAGGAGCCTCCTGAGCAGAAACTCAGAGGCTGGAGGAGCCACCCGAGGGCTGGGACGGCTGCACAGACAACAGAGGCCGACCCAGAGCCGGCAAAACGAGCGCCCGTTACAGACCTGACCTTACTGCAGTGAGAGGTGTGAAGGCAGAATCCGAAGGTCTGACATGATGGACCGTAGCTATGCAGTGCAGTAACAAACTCTGAATCTACTGAAAATTTAAAGAGAATTTCCATATTTTTGCAGGGAGGTGGGTTTTGAATGAACCCATTGAAGGCACTGAAATTCTTAAAATAAATGACCAAGCAGAGGACTGGCTGGGGTGGGCGTGGGAAGCGCCATGCACCCTGCCTGGAGATGTCGGGGCTGCCCCTGAGCCCCATCCTGCCTCCGCCTGCCCTCACCTGCTGTCCTTCCCATGGGAATGCCCTGTGTCTCTTCCCTACCAAGGTTCTGCTTACATCCCTGCTGTGGTCTGCCTGTCTGTGTCCCCCCAAATCCATATTTGAAAGCTCACCCCCAAGGTGGTGGCATCGGGGGTGGGGCTTTGGGAGGGAGGAGAGGAGGCAACGAGCGTGGTGCGTTCAAGACGGGGCAGTGCCCGACGGGGAGAGCTGACTGTGTCTCTCACTGCCTTTCCATCACATGAAGACACAGCAGGAAGGCAGCCCTCAGAGCCAGGGGCCTCCCTAGAGCCCACCGCTGTGCCCACACCCTGACCCTGGACTTCCAGCCCTGGAACTGTGGGAACAAACGTCTGCTGTTGGAGCCCCAGCCTGCCATGAAGCCCAGCCTGAGGTGAACCCCCTCCCTCGGGAAGCCCCTCAGTCTCTGCAGGTGGCTCTGTGGTGAGACCCCCTTGCCTACCCGGCCACCCCCTCCACCCACCGCTGGTACACATTTCACTGTCTACGGCTCTGGGTAACCAGCTGCATGCCACCAGCTCTGCGTAACCAGCTCCGCGTAACCAGCTCTACGTAACCAGCTCTCTCTCTCTGTAACCGGCTCTGCGTAACCAGCTCTCTCTCTGTAACCAGCTCCGCGTAACCAGCTCTCTCTCTGTAACCAGCTCCGCGTAACCAGCTCCGTGTAACCAGCTCTGCATAACCAGCTCCGCGTAACCAACTCTACGTCACCAGCTCTCTCTCTGTAACCGGCTCCGCGTAACCAGCTCTCTCTCTGTAACCAGCTCTGCATAACCAGCTCCGCGTAACCAGCTCTCTCTCTGTAACCGGCTCCGGGTAACCAGCACTCTCTCTGTAACCTGCTCCACATAACCAGCTCTCTCTCTGTAACCAGCTCCGCATAACCAGCTGTCTCTCTGTAACCTGCTCCACATAACCAGCTCTCTCTCTGTAACCATCTCTGCGTAACCAGCTCTGCGTAACCAGCTCTCTCTCTGTAACTGGCTCTGCGTAACCAGCTCTCTCTCTGTAACCGGCTCCGCGTAACCAGCTGTCTCTCTGTAACCGGCTCCGCGTAACCAGCTGTCTCTCTGTAACCGGCTCCACGTAACCAGCTCTCTCTCTGTAACCGGCTCTGCGTAACCAGCTCTCTCTCTGTAACTAGCTCCCTGTAAACAGCTCTCTCCACACTCAGAGCAGTCCCTGACTCGGAGCCCACCCAGCTTAGGCACAGGAGGGGCTGTGTGAGCTGAGCCTGCTGAGGGCACCTGTGTGGACTCGGGATTGTGCTGTTATCTCGATGTCTTCCTTTATTCAGAGAATCTGAAGTGGTTAGTTGGGTGGTAAGGCTGGTTCTCTCTAGAGAAGCCTCTTTCTGAAGAACTCACACCATTGTCATCCTGCCTTTAAAACAAACCCAGCCTCACCCACCACCAATTGTGTGAACTGGGACAAAAGGGACCAGAGGCTGGAGGACAGGCCCCCACAGAAACTCAAGTCAGATCCACACGCCAAACAATTAGCTCTCCAGAGAACCACTGGAATTTGTGTAAGGACTATAAGGAGAGGAGTTAAAATAAAAATAAACTCATTGGTATAATTCATAACTTTTTTTAGTAAATATAAACAACTTAAGAGGAAAAAATTTTGAGGTGATCAGTAATAATCAATGGAACTGAAAAGAGTCAAAAATTTTTCCATAACTATTTCTAGGACCAGAGGATTTATAGGCAAATTTCATCAAGATTTCAGGAACTATTTTATTCCAATACCACATGAACTACAAGAAAGTTAAAACAAGACCACAGGAAAGCTACTCAATCCAATTCTTAAAAGTAGCAAAAATCCGAGTGAATAACCTGACAAAGAAGACAGTGTGAGAAACACATCTTGGGCTCATGTACGGGTGTCTGTGAAATCCCTGAGAGCCAACGTTCACATGGCTGGGGATTCTGCAAGATGGTTGTTGCATTAGCCTGTTCTCACACTGCCATAAGGACATACCTGAGACTGGGTAATTTATGAAGAAAAGAGGGTTAACTGACTCACAGTTCTGCAGGCTGTACAGGAAGCAGAGCTGGGAGGCCTCAGGAAACTGGCAATTGTGGTAGAAGGAGGGGAAGCAAGCAGGTCTTACCACAGCAGCAGGAGAGAGAGAGAGCAAGCCACACCTGCAAATCGCCAGATCTCCTGAGAGTTCACTCGCTATCACCAGAACAGCAAGGGGGAAGTCCACCCCATGACCCAATCACCTGCCACCAGGCCCCTCCCCTAACATCGGGAGTGACAATTGAACAGGAGATTTGGGTGGGGACACAGAGACAAGCCATATTAGTTGTTAAAAGTAGCCATTATTTAAAACTGGTTAAAATAAACCCATATCAGTTACCTAAAATAGCCATTATTTAAACATTTACTAATGGCTATTGTTAAAAATAGCCATTATGAAAGCCATTATGACATTATTATGTAAACTTAAAATTAATAAATTGTGTTGTTTAAAAGGCATTGCTTACTAAAGAAGCTTCCCGTTTACCCTCTGCACACCTGTACTTCCACGCCTGTGCAGTGGAAATGCGCAGAGGGTGGCCACCTCGCCCAAAGCTCCTGGAAGTCCCTCTGGCAGCCTGAGGTCAGCACCCCCACGGGAAATTTACACCATGGAGCCTAGGACATGTTGCCCATCAGGACTTGCTTCTTTGTGTGGTTTTGTTGACTGTCTAGACTTACAGAAGTAACGGAGTACAAAATGTAAAATGTAAAATCAAATAGAAATGTGGGTCGTGTCTTTAGCCATGTTACTGTGATGAGCAAAATGAACTGAGAAAAATTCTCCCTGTGTTGGAAAAAATTCTCCCAGTATTGGAAAAACTTGTCCCTGTATTGGAAAACCATTATGCAGTTCAGCAAAGAGGCCCTCACATCACTGACAAATGAGTCAAATTCTGACTGTGTTCGTCTTGTCAAACTTTTTTGTCACTAACTTAAATAAAAATATCAACCAACCTTCATCTCATTCATATTGAAAGGGATTGTCAATTGCAACCAGAGGTTGGCTACAGAGTCAAGAGTGCAGCAAATTCAATACAATATTCTGAGGATCAATTGCTTATGTGACATTTACAATAAAGAGTATTGTATATTTTATTATTATTTGTTGATTATGTGCCAAACATCCTTTATATCAGTAGAATGTATGTTTTAAAAATATGTAAGCATATGTATGCATATAATTTTTTTGGAGAGCCATTTACCTGCACTCCTCTGCATAAAATACTGATGAATTAGATTTCACAATTCATTAAAAGTTGAATCTACCAATATCAAATGGATTTATCAAAAAAGTAGGGTGGTTTACCTTAACAATATATCTATTAATATAGTATATGGCATTAATAGTTTATTAGGAAGCTGTGTAGCCAGATAAATAGATGTTTCAAAGGCAAGCCCACTAATATCTTCATAGATAAGAATTATGTATCATAATTATAGTATATATTAAACTAGCATATATCATAAATTTCAAAAATCTGTTAAAGAGTAAGTACTTAACCTGGTAGGGAACATTTCCCCCAGTCCACCAATCAACATCAACTAATAGTAAAACACCAGAGGTGTCCTCCCTAAAATCCAAGGACTCAGCGCACTTTCCAACATTCTGTGTGGGCACAGTTGCTGTGTTCAGGGGCTAGGCTCCCCTGGATTGGCATTTAACTTCCACATTTGCCCCCAGCAGCCCCGTGGTTGGGGCAAGTTTTGGTTTGCTTGTTTGAGGAGTCTGTGAGGATTAAATCAGATGACATGTGAAGTATTCCTTGTGGCCCCTTCTCTACTGTAAGAGCTAAATACATTATGAACAGTGCAACTCTGTGAACCAGAAATAATTGGCAAAGTGACTGGGAGCAGGTAATAAAATTGCCATTATTCACTGATCATGTGATACTTGCTGCTGGACCACACCAAATAATCACCTGCAAACAAGTGAGCAGATAAAGTAGCAGGAGGTCAGGCGGAGACACACACATACTGTCACCACTTCAGGGGATTTTACGTCACACTGCAATTGACATTCATAATCCATAATGGGAAAGTGATAACTCAATTCATTAAAAAAAAGAACAATTAAGAAATGAGTAGGACCCATTTGAAGTCTTGTTATAGTTTGAAAAATATAAAAGAGTTTGAGTCAAAGGTGAAGTTGAAAATACACAAGTTGTTTTTAACAAATTAACATGAGAACCATTTTGGAAGTCTCTGTGACAAAATATTTCTTAAAATGTGTCTGAAATAACAAAATTGCTGTAAATAATTTTCTCTCCCTCCCTACTTCACTGACTTTCCACCCCCCAACCTTTTTTTTTGAGATTGAGTTTTGCTTTTGTCACCCAAGCTGGAGTGTAGTAGCATGACTTCAGCTCACTGCAACCTCTGCCCCCTGGGTTCAAGTGATTCTCCTGCCTCAGCCACCCAAATAACTGGGATTACAGGTGCCTGCCACCACACCTAGCTAATTTTTTGGTTTTTTAGTAGAGACAGGTTTCACCATGTTGGCCAAGCTGGTCTTGAACTCCTAACCTCAGGTGATCCACTCACCTCTGCCTCTCAAAGTGCTGGGATTACGGGCATGAGCCAACACTCCTCGCCCTACCTTCTCCTTTTACCCTCAATGTTTTTTCTTTTGCTTTTTTCATTTTGTTGGTGTAAAAAAAGTTTATTCAATCTAGGCGATTATAAAACGTAAGGTTACAGTCATTATTTGGCTTTCATGCTAAAAATATGCAAATAAAAAACAGATATACACACTTGAATATGAACATTAGTGATTTAATACATAGCAAATAAGTAGGGCATTAGTAAGTATGGTAACAAAATAATTTAAAAGCTCTATTTAGTAAAAATAAAAACACACGACATAAAAGATAAAAAGGGATCACCAACCTCTCGATGCAAAAGCATTGTCCCAATACATCAGTTTTTGAGGCAGTGTGCAAATGCACATTGATACCTTCGACCACATAAACGATGGACAGGTTTGCATTTTAAAATTAAAGCTAAGTGGAAGACACACTGAGAAAATATTGCAACAGATATGATTTTAAAATCTCTTATAAATTAGGTAAGAAAACATACTAAGATCTCAATGGAAGAGGAGTGAGACTCGTGAACGGAGCTGAAGGAAGGACGTGGCAGGAGAGTGGCGACCGTGGGTTCAGAAGTCATGGCGCTGACAAAAGGCAGGCAATCAGGAAAGGATGCTTCTTGTCTACCCGTTTTGTAATTTTATTAAAAATGAAAATCCCAGTGGAGCCCGAGCGTGCGAACATGACCACCTTCATTTGTTAACCTGCAGGCATACTCACTGTGACAATTTCATAATATGCGTTAAGATAAAGGCTGCACCATTTCAAGGGATGAATTCAAATTCGTTGTAGAGATTTTTGTTAAGACAAAAGGTAATAAGAGAACACAAAAATAAATCACAAGTGAACTATTTATGTTTTTACTGGATATTTCCACCTACATGCATGTGTGTGTGTGTATATATATGTATTTGTGTGGTCATATATTCATGTGTACAGATATAAAGATATTTCTACAGCAGAGATTATATTAATATATAGTTTTCATCCTGCCTTTTTACTTAACAGACATCTTTACCATTTGGACCATTTTTTTTTTTCTTCTTGAAAAAAACCCAGATACACATGCAGAATGTGCAGGTCTGTTACATAGGTATACTTGTGCCGTGGTGCTTTGCTGCACCTACTGACCCGTCCTCTAAGTTCCCTCCCCACACCCTAACCCTCCAGCAGGCCCTGGTGTGTGTTGCTCCCCTCCCTGTGTCCATGTGTTTTCAATGTTCAGCTCCCACTCATGAGTGAGAACATGCGGTATTTGATTTTCTGTTCCTGTGTTAGTTTGCTGAGGATGATGCCTTCCAGCCTCATCCATGTTCCTGCAAAGGACATGATCTCATTCCTTTTTATGGCTGCATAGTATTCCATGGTTTCCGGGTGCCACATCTTTATCCACCTATTATCATTGGGCATTTGAGTTGGTTCCATGTCTTTGCTATTGTGAATAGTGCTGCAATAAACATACTTGTGCATGTGTCTCTATAGTAGAATGATTTACATTCCTTTGGGAATATACCCAGTGATGAGACTGCTGGGTCAAATAGCATTTCTGATTCTAGATCCTTGAGGAGTCGTTATACTGTCCTCCACAATGGTTGAACTAATTAACATTCCCACCAACGGTGTAAAAGCGTTTCTATTTCTCCACAGCCTTGCCAGCATCTATTGTTTCCTGACTTTTTTATAATCGCCATTCTGACTGGCATGAGATGTGGACTATATATTTAAATATCCTCAAAGATATGCCTTTAATGGCTTCATAGTATTAACATCTTATTTGGGGAACATGTTTTATGTAACCTCCCCTAATATTGTCTATTTATGCTCTTCTGGAGATTTCACCATTGCGGGCTACTATGCAGTGGACGACTGTAAACGAACTCTGTTTACTGCATCTGGGGTCACTGCCTGAGCATTATCTAGTGACCCATTTCCACCACAGGGTCACTGTTCCCTGAGAACTCCCTTGGGGACCAGAAACCTCTGCCCTGAGCCAACCCATATCCACTTTGTGAGCCAGAAGATGAAGAAGAGCGCGGTCCCAGCAGAGACTGCCCAAGACATGTGAGGGGCCTCTCTAACTCCCCTGCAGCTGCCTTCCACCTCCTGTGCCATGACCATGACCACGCTGTACCCAGAAACTGCATTTTGCAAGTGTGGATGCCAGCTGTGGTGCTCCTGGAGGAATCATCTCCAGGGGACGGCAGTGGTCAGCTTCCTTTCCTCAGGAATGTGTCACCTGCAAAGTGACACGTACATTCACGCATCTCACATGGTGAAAGGCATTCTTACACATTCCCGCTGGCTTAGGGGAGTCCTTTCAAGACTCTGCTGACATTGGAAATTGTTCCGGCATTATAATTATTAGATCTGTTAAATTTCCTAGTTGAATATTTAGTACTATGGATTTCGCTACATATAAACAAAACCCCAAAGCTTTTTGATTTCTACTTACTTAAGAACAAAAAAAGACAAAAAACATAGTTGTACAAATTAAGATAATAAAATTAGCATTTCCACCCACATGAAGAGGTGGCGTTGTATAACCATCCTTTCACTTTGATAATAAAAATCTAGTCTTATTTTGGTTTTAAGAACTAGGACATTCATCTTATTAAAAATAAATATTTTATACATGTTTCCATAATCTCCTTCATAGTAGATTGCTGTTGGAATTGTGCATTTGCTTCTGTCTTTTTCCATTTGGGTCTGGTTATAGAGTTGATGATTTCTTCACTGAAGTTGTTTCAGCCCACTGAGCATTAATACTTTGAATTTGTATCATTAATTTTGTACCTGACCCTGAGCTATGTTTTTATTACATTAAAGAGTGCTGGAGTAGATTGCCTTCACTTAGAAATAAGTATTAGAAAAAATTCCAACCAAAGCTATTGAAGCTGTTTCTATTTTATCTATACCTGTTTCTCTTTAAAACTGGTTGGCAAAGGTCTTTTCTACTGTTTTCTATAAGGAAGGCAAAGAGGACTCCTGAGTCCTGGGTTGGCCTGGGATGACCTGAAAAAATCTGGGATGATATGGGATGATTTGGGATGTCCTGAGATGTCCTGAGATGTCCTAGGATGACCTGGGATGATCTGGGATGACCCAGGGTGACCTGGGATAACCTGGGATGTCCTGAGATGATGTGGGATGTCCTGGGATGATCTGGGATGATCTGGGATGACCTGGGATGATCTGGGATGACTTGGGATGACCTGAAATGATCTGGGATGTCCTGGGATGACCTGTGGTGATCTGGGATGATCTGGGATGACTTGGGGTGACCTGGGATGTCCTGGGATGACCTAGGATAACCTGGAATGATCTGGGATGTCCTGGGACGACTTGGAGTGACCTGGGATGTCCTAGGATAACCTAGGATGACCTGGTATGTCCTGGGATGATCTGGATGACCTGGGATGATCTGGGATAACTTGGGATGACCTGGGATGACCTGGGATACCCTGGGATGTCCTAGGATGACCTGGGATGACTTGGGATGTCCTGGGATGATCTGGGATAATCTGGGATGACGTGGGATGATCTGGAATGACCTGGGATGGTCTGGGATGTTCTGGTATAATCTGCATGTCCTGGGATGATCTGGGATAACCTGGGATGACCGGGGATGTCCTAGGATGATCTGGGATGTCCCAGGGTGATCTGGGATGTCCTGGGGTATCCTGGGATGATCTGGGATGATCTGGGATGACCTGGGATAATGGGATGACCTGGGATGTTCTAGATGACCTGAGATGACCTGGGATGATCTGGGATGGCCTGGGATGATCTAGGATGACCTGGGATGACCGGGGATGTCCTAGGATGATCTGGGATGTCACAGGGTGATCTGGGATGTCCTGGGATATCCTGGGATGACCTGGGATCACCTGGAATGACCTGGGATGACATGGGATGACCTGGGATGATCTGCGATGACCTGGGATGATCTAGGATGACCTGGGATGACCTGGGATGATCTGTGATGACCTGGGATGACTTGGGATGATCTGGAATGATCTGGGATGTCCTGGGATGCCCTGGGATGTCCTGGGATGACCTGGAATGACCTGGGATGCCCTGGAATGACTTGGGATGACCTAGCATATCCTGGATATCCTGAGATGATCTCAGTTGTACTGGAATGATCCTGGATAACCTGGAATGTCCTGGATGTCCTGGCCCCTGTGGTTCAGATACAGATCTTCACCAAAGCCATGCTGACTCCTCTGACCACTAGTGCCCTTGGGGTCTGGGACAGGAGGATGCTCACTTGCAAGCCACCCCTCTCAAGGGGATCCCATGGCTGTCACTTTGATGTGGATCTTCCAGCTCTTCAGGTACTGGGAGTGGCCCCACTGGTTTCAGAGTTGTTCTGTGCACAGCAGAGGTCAAAGGGAAAGACATGTCTGCAGAATAGGAGGTTGCGGGGGCACTGGCTGAAACTCACGATGGGCTGGGCAGGGCCTGGGAAGTTTTGTCGTTCTTTTGTGTGTGTTTTGTTTTGTTTTGTTTTGTTTTGTTTTGTTTTGTTTTGTTTTTTAGGATCACTTTTACGTAATTTAATGCTTGCAAGCAACCTAGTCCCTGGGGAACTTCCAATGTAAAGGCTTTCCACTGCTATTGAATCAGCACTTTGTGTGGGCTGGATCTGGAGAGTGAAATCACCAAAGTCACTCTACCTTGACCCCCTCCCTAAGTCCAGCTCACACAAGGCACTGATTCAATATATATATAAAAAATATATATTTAGAAATATATATATAATTTCTAAATATATGTATGATATATTGTATAAATATATGATATATATATTTAGAAATATATATTATTATATATCATATGTTAATATAATATATATTTATATATTATATATTTATATGAGATATATATTTGGAAATAATATATATTATTATTTATATTTATATTATTTCCAAACATACATTATTTCTAAACAATATGTATATATCTAAAATATATATATATATTAGAAACAGTTCAAAACACAAAGCTTCTGGCCCATTCTGTCACTGTACAAACTACAAATGCTTGCTCAGAAGCTGAGAGGCACTCTTAGGTAGCATGTCTGAAGAGTGAATAAAAATCCACATAAAACAAATATTCAAATTGCTTCTGTAGGATCACAGATAAGTGACCCACGTCCTAGTCTTCCCTATGGCTGATCCCTGCCAGCCGTATCTTACAAAGACGTTTCAAAACTAGCATAATTGAGTTAAATGACCCCCCCAAATCCCTTACTTCAAGCTAAACTTGCAGTTTAACAGCTCTAAGAGTGATATCTACACACTAACACTACACACTGACATGCTTAACACTACACACTCCCATGCTTCCAGGTGGCATTGCATCCCACTCTCCCAAGCAAGGGGCACAGGCAGGTGTGGATGTCCTGTTACTCGGCTGCAGCGGGATGTTGGGCCCTGGATTTGCTACAGGAGTTCCCATGTGGATCCTGACATCGCACGGGAGATGGTCTGCCTTTGAAGTGCCTGGCCCCTTTTCCCTTGAATTCTACCTGTGCAGGTGGTCCTTGCCTCAGCTCCTCCTGATAACACAGGTCTTCCCTAAGTCAAGGGGAGACAATCAAATTGTCGTGCCCAAGCCCCCTGAAGTGGCACCCGCAGTCTCCTTTCAGTCTGCCCTCAGTGCACTTCCCCACCCCCTCAGGGCTGTGGCTGCTGTGGACGTGGCTGCTGTGGACGTGGCTCTCAGACTCCACCACTCTCTCCAGCTGTTCCAAGTCAGGGTGTCAGTGAGGGAACAGCAAGAGATAAGGGGACAGTAAAGGCCTTACTGTTGACACTGCCATGGGAAGGGGCTGCGGGCAGACTGTGTCTGACTAGGGCTTCGTGGTCCTGTGAGGGTTGCCTCACTGACCACATGTTCATGGGCACACACACACACATGCCAGGTTCCCCACGCCAGGGGTTCTGTAGCATCCAGGCTCTCAGGCAGGATTTAAAATGCATTCTGGCTGCTCTGTTTCCCTGGAGGCTGCACGGTGGGCCCTTGGTGCCCTCGGGCCTCTTCTCCAGCTAGCTCTGGGCACTCAAGCCAGGCTCCTCACTGGGCATCAGATGATGCTTTCACAGAAAACATCTAGAAAGCAGGCGGAAAACCCGGTCCCCTGGGAGCCCTTGCTGGAGGGACCCCTGCCCTGTGCTTCTGAGATCTGATCCCCGTCAGGCATTTCCATGTGAGAGGTGTCACCTGTCTCAGCCACAGAGCCACCTGGAGAGCTGGCTTTCGGTCCGTCTCTGTACCACGAGCAGCCGTGCAGCTCCGCAATTTCTCCTCTTTTCAGGGGGATCTTACCTGCCCAGAGATTTGTTCTTGAGACGGTGCTCATTTTCCCTGCTCCCATATTTCTTTGAACGCTTTCCCAGTGCCAACCTTTCACCCAGGACACAGACACCTCATCAACCGAGAGCCTGACGCCCACTGCTGAGGGGCTGAGTGCATTTCAGCGGCGGCAGCTACCAGCGCCGTCCCTTCTCCAGATGCCCTTGTGCTGCGAGGCCGGCTCTATTTCCAAAGGAGACACTGGGCGGGCTGGGTCCTTCCCTGCTGTAAGAACACGGTTCCATCAGCCCTTTCCTTTTCACACTAGGAAAGAAATGAGTTTATATGACGAGCACAGCCCTGGTGGGTTTGACGATTTCCTTCTGTGAACGAGAATCGGAAAAACACTTTCCTCCTTTGGATGATGTGAAGGGGAAGCAAAATCTGGTGTAGGACCTGCGCTCGTGCTCACCTAGGTTCTTCCACTGGAGCTTCTGAGCAGCCGAGCAAGGTCAGGAAGACTCGAGTGTCACTGCTTGAAGGCGCTTCACGCAAGGATGGTGAGGCCACATGAAGGGCAGGACGAGGACAGGGGAGTGGTGGGCTCAGGGCAGGAGGCGGTGAGCACAGGTCTGGCCACAGAAGCAGCACCTGTAACACGCGGAGTTCCTTTGGTGTTCAGCCATTCACAGCCAAGTCCTTGCCTGGACATCCGTGGTGCCACTGTTTGTACCGCAGGCCGGGGTCTGCAGTAGGCTCGCCTTGCGGTGGGTCCTCCTGGTGGCACTGGCTACAGGGGCCTCGGAGCCTGGCAGTGACGCCTGTGGGCTCAGCCTCTGGACTCTCCAGATGGCACCATTCCACGGCGCAGCAACCAGTGACAACGTGATCCAAGTGTCACCTGGGCAACAGTGAGAGTGGCCACTGGTCCCAGAACCCGGGGCTGTGTGAGATCAGTGAGAAAAGGGACAAGGCTCAGCTCTTCTGAAAGGTCACTCTTTCCATAGGCCCCGCTCCACACCCCGGGGCCTGCGTGAGTCCACCCACTGGCCCCTGAGCTGCCACAGGGCCCTGGCCCTCTCTTCCCTCTGGCCGTGCCAGCCTCTCTGGCCGTCTGGGCAGTGTTGCCACCCTGGGTGGGCCAGCTGACCCCAGGTGCATCTGAGCAGCTACGGCATGTCCTAACTCAGCCTCAGGCAGACCTTAGGCTTGGCTCTTTATGAAACCACTCGGTTTTTAGCCGAAAGGGATTGAGCTTCCTGGCAAAGTGCACCAGAAAGAGCAGCCCTCAGCCCAGGGAGGAGTGGGGGTGAGTGTGGTCACAGATGACATTCTGGTCTTTCCTGCGTCCTCATTTCAAGTCTTTTCAGCTCCAGAAATGCTGCCGGCATCCGCAAGCTATAACTGGCACACAGACATACTTCTGCATGCTTAGGTATACAGGCTCATGCACACCTATGCACACACACTCACTTCTGCACACTCAGACACACACTTCTGCACACCGTTACACATGCTCATGGACACTGCCACAGTTACACATTCATGCACACCCAGTCACACTTGTGTATCTTACACACGAACACTTACACTCAAGCTCACATGCACATGTTCACACACACATCCACACATAAGCACACATGCACACTCTCTCACGAGAGCACACACTTTTTCCTCCTCCTCTGACCTTTGCCATGAGAAGTTGACATGTGTGGACCTCCCTGCATCACCCTAAAGCGATGACATTCTATTATAGCAGGGCGAGCTCAAGGTGGCCACTGGGAGCCAAAATTCCTTGCTCAGCCTCTAGCCGAGGTGACCATATGGATCAGGAGGTCTGTGAGGCCCCGGTGCAGTCTACCACATGGCCTGCGGCTGCTCCTCCTTTCACCCCGACCACCAGAACCTGAATCTGGCCTCTTTAATGTCAGTGATAGACTCTGCAAACACCATAACCAACCACCAAACTGACACACTTGTGCCCCAGAAACCAGCCCATGAGCAAGGTGCTGGATGGAATGTGCTAGAAGCAGGGACCAGGCTTGCTGCCACCCACAGCTGAACAGTAGGCACTGCCCTTCCAGAAGGCTCTGGTTCATTCCACAAATTACCACCACCAAGAACTAGATAGAAAAAGATGAAGACCTAAGCAAAAGGTGTGTCTCAGGAAAGCCAGTGATGGATAAGATCACAGGCTGCAAAGCGCAGAGCGTGCGGAAGACGCGGGCGTGTCGATGTCGTACCTGTAAAATTACTACTTGACAATTTGTTAAGCGCGGGTCAAATATATGCACATGGGCGCCAGAGGGAGCACTTTGGGGTGTCCTATTTACAAATTTTTAATTACATTTTCTGTGAAAATTGGTTCTCCAAATAATTAGAAATAGCAGCCGTTGCATTGGTGTTGCTCTCCCGTGTCCCGGGTGGCCTTCCGTGGAGTGCTTGGCGGTCCTGTGTGCCAGCGTCAAGTTTGTTAATTAGGCTGAGTGTGAGGCATGAGAACTTCAGCTGGAATTGGCCCTGGGGTGGAGGGCAGGTTCACGTCCACGTCGGCAAGTCTTCTTCTGAATGTTTCCGACATAGCAGCTTGTTGGAGCAAGAGAGTATATTTACTGTTTTACAACTCAGTGGGATATAGTGCTAATAATTTTCCCTTGCATAGAGCCTTTAATACCTGTATGTAGAAGCCTTCTACCTGCACACAGCAGGGCTCCTGCTACCCTGGGGAAGCTCTGGTTGAGGACTTCCGCAGGGTAGCTCTTCAGTCAGGACTGGGATGTCTGTCCCTACAATGCGGGATTCACACGAGGCCCCAAGCTTGCTGCAAATAGGAAATGCATCCCCTGCGTAAGAAGTGGAGTGGCTCAGCTTGGCTAGAAGTCTCCTGTCATGCTCACCTACGTGCATCTGAGCAGAAACAGAGCTGCCAGTGATGCTAAGAGAGCCTTCTGTTGCCTCCGAGAGCATCCCACAGAGCACAGAATTCTGCAGAACCTCCCGTCTCCCAAGCCTTGGAGGGAAGAGTATAGGTAGTTCCACCGCAAGACAAGATCACCATGAAAACTAAGGTTCTTCAGGTTTCCTCATGGGGAGTTCAAGAAAGGGTTGCTCTACAGCTTCCACAAAACCAACCTGTCTCTGGAACATGAGCATCAGGCCTTGTTCCTGAGCTCGGGTGTGTATCTCGGAGGGTATCTGGGTGCAGGATTCCCCAGGGTGCTTCATGCCTCCGTCCCCTTCTGGGCAGGCCCCACAGGCATGCTGCTGCCCGTGCAGGCTGCACTCGGTTCTGGTGCATTGCAGGCGGGCATGGCCTGAGCCTCAGAGTCTTGGGCCATGTCACTGAACTCTCCAGACACTCGGGAGAGAGGCTTCTTGTTCCAAGTACATTTCGTGCTGGGAGAAGTCGGGAGCGAACCACCCGCCACAGGAAGAACGGACCCCGACTCTCCCAGGCACCTCTCCAAGGCCAGCACCAGCTCCTCAGCCTGCCAAGGGCTCCTTCTCCCCATGGGCGCCCCCTTACTGTCCCACCAAAGCTGTAGCATGCCCTTCCGAACCCCAACCAAAACATGATGATGTGTTCATCCACACTGGGTGAGGCAGAAGTTCTCTGGAGATGCTTGTAGTTTAATGACCACTAGGTTTTAACCAAGAGAATGATGAGTCATATCTAGTAGGAAGGGGAGGCTGAGCCCATCCACCTCCAGTGGCCTCCCGTCCTGGAATCAGGCTCTGGGACACAGCTTCCTCCACCCAGAGATTCACTTGTTCATCGGAGCCACAGTCATGGGCAGCAGGAGCAGGCGGAGGCCGTCGGGAATGAGGCCATGCAGCAGGCACCTGTCACTGTCATTCAACAGGAAAATGAGGGTGGAGGGCTAGGCTAGGAGGCAGGGGGGCTGGGAGGACCCCCCCATGGGTGAGGGCTGTGCAGGCACCAGCCAGGAGGAAGGGGAGACAGAAGCACTTGTGGACCTAGCTTTGTCTGTGAGGTCAGGAAGGTGCTGGTGTCCCCCAGAACCCCAGGGGTGCCCTTGGAGAGACTGATTAGCCTGAGACCTCCAGGTGAATCAAAGGTGTCCCAGTTGGACTTAGCCCCAGGCCTGTCTGACTCCAGTGTTCTCTGAAAATGGAATAGAGCCCTGTTTATGGCAGTGGCCCATGGGCCCTGTTATGTCTGCCCCCTTCAACCAAGGGCAGAAGAGAAATCCAGGAACAGACACTTCCTTCTTTCTTATCAGGCCTGTGAGAACGATGCCCTCAGCACACGAGCCGCCCTCTCTCTACCTTTGCCTTAACTAGGGGCTCTGAGCATTGCTGAGACCCTGGGCCACCCCCATTAAACCTATTGATGCCAATCCAGAGGACCCGGGACCCCAGGAGGACTTCAGGGGAGCTTAGCCCAGACAGAAGCTCAGCACCCCAGGTGTGCACCTCTGCTCCTGGGGGCCTCTGTCCTGCCCCTCCCCATGCCTGTTGTCACACACATCACACACACACACAGACACCCAGAGACACATTCATACACACACACATAGAGACACATACACACATCTGTGCATACAGATATACAGAGACAAATACACACACACTCACACACATGCACATAAAGAGACACACACACACAGACACATGCATACACAGATATACAGACACCAACACAAGCCCACACACATGCACAGAGACAAATACACAAACCCCACATACACACACACACACATGCACACTCACATAGAGACACATACACACAAACATCCATGCATACAGATATACAGAGACAAATACATACACATGCACATACAGAAACACACACAGATATACAGAGACACATACACACATATATACAGAGACAAATACACACATACACACATATATATAGAGACAAATACACCCACACACACATGCACATACACACACAGATATACAGAGACACATACACACACATGCAGATACACACACAGATATGCAGAGACAAATACACACACACATACACACACACAGATATACAGAGACACAAACACACACACACATGCACATACACACAGATATACAGACACATACACACATGCATGTACACACACAGATATACAGAGACAAATACACACACGCACAGATATACAGAGACAGATACACACACACAGATATACAGAGACACACACGTATACAGAGACACACACACATGCACATACACACAGATGTACAGAGATGAATATACATACACATGTACATACACACACAAATATACAGGCAAATGTACACACACACATGCACGTACAGAGACATACACACAGATATACACATCCGCATGTACAGAGACACACACATCCACATGGTACACACCCACACAGGCGCACATATGGAAACAGCCTCCGGGGCTCTGACCTCTGGGTGTGGGGCAAATGACTTGAATTCCGTGGGCTTCTGTTTCTTCACACGTCAGGAAGCCTTCGGACAAGACTGTCTCTAAGGGGTGCTGAGATCTAAGGTTCAGGTTCCGTCTCCCAGCTTGAAAAGGAGTTATGGGGGTCACTACAGGGAACAGCTTCATGTTGATTGACTTCCCTGTCACCAACTCTTAATAGATGCTCACTACCTGCGCACACACACGTGCATACACACACATGCGGGCAGAAGCAGGTCTCCCCACATCACACTGTGTCTGAGAGCAGGCAGCCCCCCGAGTCAGGAGCCGTCACCCCAGGAAACTCCAGCCAGCCTGTGTCAGGAAGAGCTTTTTCCTGAATACCTTCTGTCTCCTGGTGAACACTGAAAACACAAACACACACCTGCAGGTGCCCGCCCACACGTGCACACACTTGACATGCACGCGTGTACACACAGGTGCACACACACCTGTGCACGCACATATGCTCGAGCATTCGGCTCAGAGTACTGTTACATAAAACTCACCTGTCACTGATCTTGAAATTACCACCACACATAAATAAAGGTATAAATTGAATGACTTTACTTAAGAGAGCTCATTTAAAATTTATTTTTACAGAAATAGGTGTTATGTTTTTCAGAAATCAATACGATTCTCTGAGATCAAGGACATTTACAGACAAGTTTTTGGCCTGAAATTTCTTCAGAACTTCGTGCATAGAGACATGAGTGCCACCTATAGAACGAAATCAGAGGCATGTATTTCTTCAGAGAGAGGAGGAGGAAGAAGAGGGGGGAAAAAGGTTGAAAGGGAAGCAGGCATTTCGATTTTCCTTTAAGGCAATTTTTGCCTGTATCATAAAGACTTTTTCAGGAGGCTTTGAATTTTATTATATTTATTGGTTTATGTTATGCATTTAATTAAATTCAGTATCTCAAAGATCTGAATAATTTTTAAAGAAAATGATGAGTATAAATAAATACCATTTAATACAATTGTAAATACTAGAGAAAAAATTATGAAGATAAGATTTATTCAATGAAGAGAAGACCTTGTTTTCAATAATTGTATCTTAGTTTCAGCAAAAACGAAATTACATGAAAAAAGATTTTTGATAGTTTCAAATCTTCCTTCACCACAGAGTATGGTGAAACAAATAGAGAATTTCACCCAATTTGGGTTTTTTCGATCTTCCTGGCTGCCTTTCGGTCAGAGCTGTGAAGACGGAAAGCGTTTGTCTTCTGACCAGGTCACCAAAGCGGTCCCTCTCCTATCTCCACTCTTCTCCTGGTCTGGAGTGACTGCTTTCCTTTTCATGATTAAAAGGATTTAATGGCAGCCATGCGAGGGGATACAGAGGCCACTGTCTAAAGCCTTTCTGCTAGTTATACATCTTTAAGTTGCAGATGTATCTGGCTTGTCATTTAAATCATAATTGTGCTTTCTATGGAAGAAGATACTGGGATGAAAAGCAGAGGGCAGCCTACCACGTACAAACTGCACTGCGCACATACTCTGACACACACACACACACACACACACACACACACACACACACACACACGGAGAGAAAAAGAGAAGGGAAAAAAAGGATGAGCAGAATAAAAACAGCTTGTGTCGGCCCCCCCGAAAAAAATCCATTTGTGATCACGAATGAAACATTTCCAATCTCATAATGGGTAGATTGCTTGGTTTTATTACCAGCCATGCAAAGCAAGACCTCATCAAAAGCAGAGCTGCACGGAGGTCCCAGTTTTCCATTAAAATAATTTCAAAAAGCTTTTTTTCTCCCATTGAAAGAACCTATTTTGCAAGATGATTTAGCTCAAAATCTGCTGGGAGTAACCCTTGACATAAAGTCATATTGTGTTGGAGTTTAGTCCTAAATTCATACATCAATTATTTACTGTCAACGCCGATGGTATAAGTGTAGAAAATTACGAGGAATAATATTTTCTCTCAGGCAGAAAAAATGTGATACAGCAGACCCACCCCACCTAACGCGCCGTCCCGCTGTCCAGAGCCCAGAATTATTTATGCATTGGAAAACAGTGCGCCGGGGCCGAAGGGAAAAGACGCACGGAGAGCGCGACAGACACATTATTTTAAACCCTTCATCACACCCATCAATATTTCATATCAAATAAATAAAGAATGGCGGGCCTGTGTGCAGACAGCTGTAGCCGCACGGCTGAGCGCTCGCGGAGCTCTGGGACCCCGCACTTACCCTCCGCTAAGCCCCTGTTTCTTCTTAATCATCCACTTAGGGCACTGTGGGTAGAGGCTCTCCAGGTGGGCGGCGCGCCGCAGGTGCGCGCGGAGGCCGCTTTTCATCGGACTTCCAGGTTTTTCCTTTCCTGTTTTTTTAGAAAAATAGGGATCTTCCTCCTGTGTGCAGAGATCTTAACAGAGCCCCGTCCCGGGGCTTGCACCCTGACCCATGTCGTCCCTCCAGTGTCCCCCAAACGCAAACGAACGGCTGTCCAGCTCCTGGAGCCCATCGAGGCCAGCGCCACGTGTAGAGTCCACCACGTGAGACTGTCCTCAGAGCCACTGTCCTGCTTCAGGAGGCCCCGCGTGCCTCCTAAGGTGTCTCCCTACTTCATTCAGTTTTGTATCAATGAAAACCTTTCATGGTTAAACACAAACAAACAAACAAGGCAAGACAACCGTGAAGCGCCAGCAGGGCACAGTTTGCTTTGGCGTACGGGCATGGCGCGAGAGGTGCTTGCGTGTGTGTTCTGTGTGCGTGCACCTGTGTGTGTGTGTTTCTGTCTAACGCTGTGGCAGGGACACACTGACCCACAGTGTGTGGAGGGTCACCTGGGGAAGGGTGTTGTGCACAATCAGGCAGCGTGGCGGTTTTCAAACGTGAGACACCGAGTATGCCACGGGCGTTGGCTCCCTGGGTTTTCAGAGGGCCTGGGGGCTGGGTGTGCCCTGCAGGGATGCGTCCCTCTGAGCAGGAGGACACTGCATAGTCTCTTTATCCTCATGGAGTCTGAGGGCCCCTCTCACTCACGCAGCTTCTTCCCCCCCAACTCCCTGACAGTGGCTCGTCTGGCAGGTGTTACTGAAATCCCCTCACAGATGATTGTCACTGGCTCAGAGGTGACTCTGAGGGCTTCCCCTCCTGGAACGAAGATACGTGCTGAAACCTCTAGATCCAGGCAAAAACTAAACACAGCAGCGAATCAGAAGGCCAGCCAGGCAGCCTGCCAGCAGCATGGGTGTGGACTGCAGGCTCTGGGCGGCTGGCACAGCCTCAGTTCCAGGGACCTCTGGTGAACCCTGTTCCATGAAGTCTGAGACCAAAGTGTCCCTTTCTGGACGCTGGTGCAGCGAGGCCTGCCTGTCACTCACCTAAGCAGGGCCTGAGCCTGGGGCAGAGGAGGTTGGGGTCTGTGCTTCTGGTGCCGGCCTGGATCACTGGAGTCTTCCCCATCCTGTGGCCGATGTCCTATTTTCCAAGTGCTTCCAGGTGGAGACTCCGCAGGGGTCTTGCATGGGGCTGCGCTAAGGCTCTTGTAGAATCCCCCGCAGGTCTGGGATGAAGTCCTGACCCCCAGGGAAGGGCATTTGGAGCTGGGGCCTTTGGGGGGTGATTGTTTCGTAAGGGTGGGGCCCAGGGAGCTCCCTCACCTTCTCCTCACTGCAGGGAACAGGAGGAAGCAGCCCTCCGGCATCCAGGAGCCCTGGCCAGAGCCGCTGCGGCACCTGCGTTCTGAACTTCTCAGCCTGCAGCTCCGTGAGAGGGGACACTGCTGTGTGAGCCCCGCCTGTGCCTGTCCCGGCAGCCTGAGCCCCACGCTCCACCTCGTAGCAGTCAGCAGCTCCCCTGGGCAAGCTCTGTGTGGCATCCCAGGACTCGTGTCCTCCGGGCAGCACAGTGACGTGGCAAAGCCCTCACCCTCTCTCCAGGGATTAGAGTCTTGCTTTCTGCTCCCAGTGAGTGAGTCCTTGCGTCTCAGATTCTCCTAGATCTTGTCATTCTGTCCAGGGCCTCTGTCTCCCGCTTCTGTTCTGAGGGTTGGCCCACCAATCTTTGGAAGACAAATCTGTTTTCTGAATTTAGGGAGAAAAGTACATTGCAAGAACTCTTATGGAGTCATCGTTTAAAGATTTAATAAACCTCTCATTATTTTTTAAACACTTCAGGATATAACGAAGATCTCAAATAACCTGCTAAATATTTATTTCATTAATACTTAAGTGCACATTTATTTTTCACTAATTATTGCACATGTTGCTGAGGATTATCTACAGTAAGCTCTTCCACAGTAACTTCAGGTTTTGAAGAAAGCAAGGCATAGACGTCTAAGCTCCATTCCCCAAACCCAGGAGGATGTGCTGAGCTTTGCGGTGGGCTTAAGTCCCCAACTGTCACTGGTTCTAATGTCTGCTGTCCCCACCTGCCCCAGTTGTCCCAGGAAAGAGCCACGTCTGTGTGTAGGGACACATCTGGCCCATCAGGGAAGATCCCAGAGGCTGCCTGCAAGAGTGTCCTGAGAAAGGGCATTTGCACTCTGTCATCCTTAGACAGATAAAAGTGGGAGGCTAAGCAGATGTCGGGGTGACCGGAGGCGGCAGTCGGGAGAGGAAAGAAGGCAACGAGGGAGGTGAGGGAAAGGCTCAGCGCAGATGCCCATCCAGGTGCCAGCCGCCTCGGGGCACGGGCTGCAGGGAGGGCTTCACACCACGTCTGGCTCCAACCTGGGCCAGTTCCCTCTGTGACCAACGTCGTGCCGCCCCGTGCCCGGATATCACCGTCACTTTCTCTGCATCAGGCCCAGCAAAAGTTTTACCTAGCACTGGCAGCTGCTTTTTTTGACAACATTTTCCTAGATATCAGTTTCAAATACAGTTTACCAGACAGGTAAGGGTGTTTTGTTTTGTTTTGATAGTGTTTGTTGATTGCCATTAAGACAAGAAAACTTTAATTTCAGAAGAAGAATTCAGATAACGTCAAATCTTGCAAATTTGGCTGGTAGCTTGCGTGGAATGCTTCAATTACTTCCACACATACCCTGAAGGGTGTCCCATGGAGCCTAGGAAGTCTCCAGTGGCTTCGAGGTGATGCAGCAGCCATGCAGGAGGCTGGCACGATCCTCTCCTGACAGTATGGACAGTAAGAACCCATGTGTGGAGCTCAAGGAACTCATGCTTTGGGGCTGGTGGTGGCAGGGAGGTGTGAAATCCTGATGCCTCAGGTCCTGACAGTCGCTTACTTTAGGACAAGCTGGACTTGCCCAGGGATGGTTCCCCCAGGATCAGATAATGTATTGTGTATGAGAATGTTCTGGAGAGATGGGAGCCCTGTTCAGATGAGCTGTCCCAATGCTCCAGGGGGGTGAGGCCAGGTCATGGCCACAGTGGGGCTCTTCATGCTGCCCAGTGGGGCACTAGTGGAGACCGGAAACCAGAGAGGACAGAGCTCTAGGATCCTCCAGAAACCCCCAGTCTTAGGGGCAGCTGCTTCCTGGCTGGACTCTGAGCTGTCATCGCCATTCCACCAGCCTGAGCGACTTGCCACCTCCCAGTGTCAACATCTGGCTCAGCTGCCAGCCTGCAGCACCTTGCTAGTGGGCTACATCTACTCAAGTCAACACACCTGTGCAAGAGGCTTCCCCAGGCCCATGGTCCCACAGGCTTCCCTCTCTTGGGACCAGCAAACAGAGTCACATGGGCTGGATCCACAGCAACTAGAGTCACATGGGCTGGATCCTCCAGGCTTAGAGTCACAGGGCCGGGTGCACAGGGATTACAGTCACAGGGCTGGGTGCGCAGGGATTAGAGTCACAGGGCCGGGTGTGCAGGGATTAGAGTCACGGGGCCAGGTGTGCAGGGATTAGAGTCACAGGACCGGGGATTACAGTCACAGGGCTGGGTGCGCGGGGATTAGAGTCACAGGGCTGGGTGCGCCGGGATTACAGTCACAGGGCTGTGGCCTGTGGTAGACATATGAGCTATGCATCTGCCCACTTTTTGACATTCATTCCCAGGTTTTCCTGTAAACGGTGGTTTTGAGAATAAAGCTATGTGGCCTTCTTCCAGAATGAGATCCCTTCTCATTGGCTCAGGGCTAAGTTCCACAGAACTGCCTTTTCTCAAACAGATGCAGGAAGCCCGTCCAGGTCTTGAAGTCTATCGAGAGACCTTCCAAGCTGTCTCCTCCACCATGGCCCTCCATGTGTGTTCTCAGTGCTTATGAGAAGCAACCTCAGTGTGACTGGAGTTAGTGGGTGGGGCTTCTTGCCCATTTTGAGGTGCAGATGTTGCCTTGGTTACTCCAGGAGATGCATCCAAATTTGAGTGCAGGAAGTTCTACAGATGGGCTCATGAAGTGTTCACATAAGGAAGCTCCAGTTCCTCACTGGTGATAAAACAGGTCATTTTGATGCTAACGGTTCTTGAACCCTCTCTATGGACCTGACATCATGCTGGAGCAGGCACACATCAGTGAGCAGGACATGGACACCTTAGAACTTTCTATCTCTTCGCTTATTAAAACACATAGAAATGTCCATTAAGTGCACAATTAAAATTCAAATATAAGGCTTTATTGCATGGGCCAGCCGCAATGGTTCATGTCCAAGAAAGTCACTATTTGACGACCTTGCCTCCATTGTTGTTGAATGAATGCTCCTCCTCTGTTCTCCTCTGACCAAGCCCATGATCCCAGTATGTGTTCCCTCTGGGGAACTAAGAAGAGCAGGTGGCTGAAAAAGCAGAGCCTGAGCATCCCAGGGCTTTCATCGGAAGGTGTAGATGTGGGGACTTCAAGGAAGCATGAGGGAAATTTGCTAATTTAAACAGAGGGCTACGAGACACAGACTCTTGAGGAAGAGTTCTTAGGGAAGCCCAGGGCCAAAAGAATAAGGACTAGCGAAGGCTATGAAGTCTCTAGCACCCATAGCTAGAAAAAACTTTATGTAAAGATAAACTCCTAGCCACGTTCTCATAAATACTCACACCAGAGGCCTCTTTTCCTCAGAAAATGACAAGCTCTATCAAAAGGCAAAACCCAAAACAAAATAAAAATCCAAAAACTTAGTCTGCGAAAGCAAAGCGAGCATCAGAACCAGACTGAGCCACGGCCCTGAGGAGGGAATGAACAGATAGGGATGTAAATAATTATGACTACTACTTCAGGAGCTCTACTAGAAAAGGGAGAAAGTGTGAGAGAACAAACGGTGAATGTACATAGAGTGATGGAAATTCTGAGTCTGAAGAATTTGCTACAAATGCTACAAATAAAAAACACTGTGACAGAAACAAAGAATGCTCATCAGCGAGCACCACTGATGCTCCAGTGATCCAACACAGCTGAAGAGAGAATCAGTGAACTTGAAGACAGATCAATAGCAATGTCACAAATTAAAAGTCAAAGAGAAAAAAGAATTAAAAAAAGAAACAAAACTCTTTATCGGGTTGGGAATGGAAAAATTTCGAAAGGTATACATATTTGTAATTGGAATACCAAAGGAGGAAATGTTAATATTAATGACAGACTCAAAACCACATATACTAGAAGCTCAGACAACACAAAGCAGAATAAACATAAGATGAAGAAGAGGAGAGAAGAAGAAAGAGATGGAGAAGGGAGAAAAGGAAAAAGTACACACAAGCATATCATTTTCAAACTGAAAAATCAAAGACAAAGAAAATTTTGAAAGAAGCCAGAGAGAAGAACAAGGATAATAATTACAGCTGACATCTTATTGGAAATCATACAGGCAAGATATGAGGGGAGTAAAATATTTAAATTGTTAAGAGAAAAAAAAACTGGAATTCTGTAACCAAAGAGATTAATCTTTAAAAATGAAGAAAAAATCAAGATTTTCTCAGACTTCCCCCAAAAAATTTCTAAGAGAATGTATCACCAGCAGATCTGCCATTAAAGAAACTATCAAGGGAGTTCTTCAAGATGGAATATGATATAAATCAGAAACGTGAATCTCCATAAGAGAAGAGAGCCAGAGAAGGAATAAATAAAGGTAAAATGTATTGGGTGATTATAGTATTTGCATAAGTTAAGTGACAGCAATATCACAAGGGATGGTAGGGAGGAATCAAGAATTCTCTGCTAGAAGGTACCTGCACTCCACATGTTGTGGAATCGTGTTCTTTGTAGGTGGACTTAGATTAGTTAAAGTGATATTGCGAATTCTATGAGAGTCACTATTTTTTAACTTGTGGTCCTGCCTGGATTGAGCTGTTGTAGTTTCCCATTGACCTTAATCACAGGGCATGGTAACACTGTGAGACGCCCTAATGGATGTCCTGAACTCCATGCACACTCTTCCCAACCTCTGTTGTGGAGTAGTAGACTGATTTCATCTTGATAGTTTGGTCCAATCACCCCAGCCAACACTGTAATTCCCTTTTTAGCCTGTTGACATAAAAGTAGGAGGAGCCCAAAGTGTCCAGGTGGCAATCTTAACTTCCAGTTTAACGGAATCGTTGTTGTGTCTCCTGGTGCCAGCGTTCCTTCCTCTGGAACTAAGACCCCCTAGGCCAGCAGAACATGATGTCGTGGGAACAGGAAACAAAACATTTGCCAGTGGATCACTGGGGTGAGGGTGAGTGGGGCCACTTCTGTTTCCACTCCTTGATTCCTGGCTGCCGGAGAAATAGTCCCATATCTTGGCTGCTGATTCAGAGCATGCACGACCTTCTGGAGAACTTTGCCCCGCCCTGCCAAGTATTGTCACCTACTTGGCATTGTAATTATGACTTCGAAAGGCCATTCCACCATTCTATTAATCCAACTGCTTCAGGATGATGGGAAATCTGGGTTCCCGAGAGACCGGCACATCTGCCGGGGACTCTTGGCCAGCAAGAGGGTCCCAACCTGAATAGGGGAGTGCACAGAAAAAAGAGAAGACAGACAAGCGGGGTCTGGAGGACTGAGTAAGCAATGCTTAAACAGCAATGCTTAAACAGCCGCTTTATTGTGCACACAGTTAGTATATATATGTTTGTCCTACGTCATTAACAGGAACAGATACCATTATCTCATACATGAGAGCAGCACATAAGAACAATAGTAAAATCAGATACATAATTGGGTACAATCAAGTCACGCAGGTGGCGGGGAAACCTATAGTTAAAAGTTACTGACCTATGCAAGGCACCAGAGAGGCAGAAACCTATTATATTTGTGCAGTCACAAAAACAAGCACAGGACCCAATAGTGGGTAAACAAAGTCATAAATCAGATACAGAAACTGAACACATTGTCCTGTCAGGCCACATGCAGGTCACATCACTGTCTCACAAAGTTCTTTTTATAATTCCTTTACCTGCAGTTCCTACTTTCGCATAGCTCGACTGCCTCCAAAACTGCCTCCGGAAACTGTGTCCGGGCTCAAGCTCACCATATGGTGAGGCCCAATTCCGAGGGGTCTTACATGGGAACGAACCCCACAGTGAAACATGGTAAGACCAGTGAATTCTATGAGCAAGAGCCCACTGCCACACTTCTTTAGCCACAAAGTGAGTGCCTTGGTCAGAGGCAATGCTGTGTGCAATACCATGACAATGGATAAGACATTCTGTGAGTCCACGGGTGGTATTCTTGGCATAAGCATTGGGTGCATGATAGGAAAAGGCATATACAGAGTAAGTGTCTATTCCACTGAGGACTAACCTCTGCCCTTTCCATGATGGAAGAGGTCGAATATAATCAACCTGCCACAAGGTAGCTGGCTGATCACCCCTAGGAATGGGGCCATACTGAGGGCTCGGCGTTGATCTCTGCTGCTGGCATACTGGGCACTCAGCAGTGGCTATATCCAGGTCAGCCTTGGTGAGTAGAAGTCCATGCTGCTGAGCCCACACATACCCTCCATCCCTGGCACCATGGCCACTTTGTTCCTTGGCCTATTGGGCAATGACAGAGCTGGCTGGGGAAAGAGGCTGAGTGGTGTCCACAGAGCGAGTCACCCTATCCACTTGATTATTAAAATCCCTCTTGGCTGAGGTCACCCTTTGGTGAGCACTCACATGAGATATAAATATCTTCACAGTTTTTGACCACTCCAAGTGGTTTATCCACATACCTCTTCCTCAAATGCCTTTGTCACCAATTTTCCAATCATGCTGCTTCCAAGTCCCTGACCTTCCAGCCAAATCATTGGCTACAGACCATGAATCAGTATATGATCGCACATCTGGCCATGTCTCCTTCCATGCAAAGTGCACAACCAGGTGCACTGCTCAAAGTTCTGTCCACCGGGAAGATTTCCCTTCACCGCTGTCCTTCATGGATGTCCTAGAAAGGGGCTCTAGTGCTGCAGCTGTCCACTTTCAGGTGGTGCCTGAATATCATGCAGAACCATCTGTGAACCAGGCCCTAGTCTTCTCTTCCTCTGTCAGCTGATCACAGGGAACTCCCCATGAGGCCATCGGTGAAGGCTGAGGGAGAGAAGGCAGAATGGCAGGAGTGGAGACCATGGGCATTTGAGCCACCTCCTCATGTAACTTACTTGTGCCTTCAGGACCTGCTTGAGCCCGATCATGTGTATACCACTTCCACATAATGATGAAATGCTGCTGCACACAACCCACTTTATGGCTAGATGGGTCAGAAAACATGCACTTCACGACAGGCAGTTCAGTTCACATGGCAATATGATGGCCCGTAGTCAAACATTCCGTTTCCACCAAAGCCCAGTAACAGGCCAAGAGTTGTCTCTCAAAAGGAGAGTAGTTATCTTAGAAGATGGAAGGAGCTTGCTCCAAAATCCTAGAGGCCTCTGCTGTGATTCACCTGTGGGGGCCTGCCAGATGCTCCAAACAGCCCTATCTGCCTCTGATCTCTCAAGCACCATTGGATCTGCTGGGTCACATGGCCCAAGTAGCAGAGCAGCTGGCACAGCAGCCTGGACCTCTTGCAGAGCCTTCTCCCATTCTGGACCCCACTCAAAACTGGCAGCCTTACAGGTCACTTGACAAATGGGCTGAAGTAACACACACAAATGAGGAATGTGTTGCCTCCAAAATCCAAATAGGCCCACTAGGCATTGTGCCTCTTTCTTGGTTGTATGAGGGGCCAAATCCAGCAATTTATCCTTCACCTTGGAAGGAATATCTCAACAGTCCCCACACCACTGGACCCCTAGAAATTTTACTGGTAGAAATTCCCTGCATTTTAGTCAGATTTATTTCTCATCCTCTGGCACACAAATGTCTCAGCAACAAGTCCACTGTGTTTGCTACTTCTTACTCATTGGATGCAATCAGCATATGCCATCAATGAAATGGACCAGTGTGGTATTTCGTGGAAGCAAAAAGTGATCAAGATCCCTTCAAACAAGATTATGGCACAGGCTGGGCATGGTGGCTCATACCTGTAATCCCAGCACTTTGGTAGGCCAAGGCAAGTGGATCAGCTGAGGTCAGGAGTTTAAGACCAGCCTGACTAATACGGTGAAAACCCATCTCTACTAAAAATATAAAAAATTAGCCCTGCATGGTGATGCGTGCCTATAATCCCAGCTACTAGGGAGGCTGAGGCAGGAGAATCACTTGAACCCAGGAGGTGGAGGTTGCAGTGAGTGGAGATTGTGCCATTGCACTCCAGCCTGGGTGACAGAGCAAGATTCCATTTTAATAAAAATAAAAAACAATAATTATGACACAAAGCTAGAGAGTTGATATACCCCTGAGACAGGACAGTAGAAGTATATTGCTGGTCTTGCTAGCTGAAGACAAATTGTTTCTGGTGGGCCTTATAAACAGGAATGGAGAAACAGACATTTGCCAAGTCAATGGCTGCATACCAGGTACCAGGAGGTGTGTTAATTTGCTGAAGCAATGAAACCACATCTGGTACAGGAGCTACAATGGAGTCACCACTTGGTTGAGCTTAAGGTAATCCACTGTCATTCTCCAAGGTCATCTCTCTTCTGTACAGGCCAAATGGGAGAGCTGAATGGGAATGTGGTGGGAATCACCACCCCTGCGTCTTTCAAGTCCTTGAAGGTGGCACTAACCTCCACAGGGCCTTCAGGGATGCAATATTGTTTTTGATTTACTATTTTTCTAGGTAGAGGCAACTCTAATGTCCTCCATTTGGCCTTTCCCACCATATTAGACTTCACCGTACTAGTCAGGGAGCCAGTGTGGGGGATCTGCTGATGGCAGCATGGATCAGAAAAGGGATGTTGGCACTACTGGTGATGGGGAAGCTGTTCCTTCTGGCAAAAAAAGTTTCATGAGCGTTTACAAGCTCAGTGTCCCCAGCTTCTTCGTGGTCCTCCCACATGTCCCCATTCCAAGTTGCAGGGGCCATTCTTTTCCAATCAATGCCCTCACGTTAACTGTAGACACCTGGCGAGGCTGTGCATGCACCTTTTGTTGCAGGTCTGACACTCACATGGTAAGAGCTTGTGTCTGATTTTCCACAATTTCAGCTTTCTGTACAGGAGATAAGACTGAATCAGGATAATCTTAGAAGATTTGAGGCTCAATATCTGCTTCTGAAGCTGGGAGATAGAATCCCTGAGTTCATCATTTTCTTTCACCACTTTGTCTAGTGAAATTGGGAGCAACCAACCAGCTTCATTATGTTCCTTGGTTCTCCACATATGGTCAAAGGTGTTATGTATAGAGTCATAAATCCTTGCCACTAATGGACAGTGAATCAAGAGTGTTAAATGCATTTATTTTGCATAGCTTTCTAAACAGTTCATGCCAAGGACTATCAGTGTTTTCCATATTATTAGAAGCAGAGTCCTTAGCATGTTTGGGTCTAATCATATTAAGCAGACAACTTCAGAAAACCCCAAAACCAACAAAAGAACTCTATCCTTAATATTCTGTTCCTCTCAAACCACTGCACTCCTGGTACCAAAATCTGTATTCATCAGCATTCTCTAGAGGGACAGAACTAATAGGATATACACATATATATGTGTATGTATATATACGGGAGTTTAGTAGTATTATCTCACACAATCACAAGACCCCACAGTGGACTGTCTGCAAGCTAAAGAGTGAGGAAGCTAGTGCAAGTCCCAAAGCTGAAGAATTTGGAGTAGTTCAGTGTTTGAGGGCAGGAAGCATCCAGCACGGGAGAAAGATGTAGGCTGGGAGGTTAGGCCAGTCTCTCTTTTCACGTATTTCTGCCTGCTTATATTCTAACCTGGCTGGCAGCTGATTAGATGGTGCCCACCAAGTTTAAGGATAGATCTGTCTTTCCCAGCCACTGACTCAAATGTTAACCTCCTTTGGCAACACCCTCGCAGATACAGTCAGGATCAATACTTTGCATCCTTCAATCCAATCAAGTTGACACTCAGTATTAACCATCACACAAGCTAAAAGAAAGCTGGAGTGGCTGTATTAATTTCAAAGTTGATTTCAGAACAAGGACACTTATTGAGGATAAAATTAACTACACTATACAGTGATAAAGAGGCCAATTCTCCAAGAAGAAAACACAACTCTCAATCAGCATAAATTCTAACAACTGAGTATGATAACATGTGATGCAAACACTGAAAGAACTGAAGGAAAGATAGATAATTTTGCTGCTGTCATTGGAGACTTCAATGACCCCCTGTCAGTAGATCAAGAAAGCAGAAGATCAATAAGGACACGGTTGATCTGAACAGCACTAATCATTAACTTTTTCTAATTAATGTTAATAGAATATTCCATCCAACAACCTTAAAACACACATCCTTCTCAAGATCAAATGGAACATTCACCGATATAGACAACATCCTGGATCACAGAGAAAACATTAACAAATTTAAAACACAAGAAATTATACAAATATACAAAGTATATTCTCAGATGACAATGGAATTAAACCAGAAATCAATAACAGAAACATAACTATATAATACACAAATATTTAGGAATTATACAATGGACAATTAAATAATGTAAAGGCCCCAAGATTCTCAAAATACATTTTTAAAAATTTTCAATAACATGAAAATAAAAGTATAACTTTCACTTTCAAAATCTGTGAGATGCAGGAAGGCAGTACTTAGAGATAAATTTATAACATTAAATGAATCTATCTGGAAAAAAAAAGAACTAAAAATCAATATTCTGAGCTTTCACTTCAGGAAACCAGGAAAGAAGAATAAAGTAAGCCTAAAGCAAGAAGAAAAGAAACATGGAAATTAGAGCAGAAATTAATAAAATTGAAAACAGGAAAATAACAAAGAAAAATCATAGAAAACATAAACTGATTCTTTTAAAAGATCAGCAAAATAGATACACCACTAGCTGGTACAAGCAAGCAAAAAAGAGAGAAAAGACAAATTACTAGGATCTGAAATAACAGGGGGGTTATCATCACTAATGTCATGGACATTAAAAGTATAATGCAGCACACTCTACAATAGTAAAGACCTGGAACCAACCCAAATGCCCATCAATGATAGACTGGACAGGGAAAATGTGGCACATATACACCATGGAATATTATGCAGCCATGAAAAACAGTGAGTTTGTGTCATTTGTGGGGACATGGATGAACCTGGAAACCATCATTCTCAGCAAACTGACACAAGAACAGAAAATCAAACACCGCATGTTCTCACTCATAGGTGGGTGTTGAACATGAGAACACATGGATACAGGGAGGGGAGCATTACACACTGGGGTCTGTCGGGGGGAAACAGGGGAGGGACAGTGGGGGATGGGGAGTTGGGGAGAGATACCATGGGGAGAAATGCCAGATATAGGTGAAGGGGAGGAAGGCAGCAAATCACACTGCCATGTGTGTACCTATGCAACAATATTGCATGTTCTTCACATGTACCCCCAAAACCTAAAATGCAATAAGAAATAAAATAAACAACAACAAAAAAAATAGTATGAACAACTCAATGCCCCAAAATTTGGTAATTTCAATGGAGTTGACTTGAAAGAAAAAAAACTACCACAATTCATACAAAGAAAAATGGATAGCCTTATAATTCTATACTTATTAAACGCATCAATAATTGATATAGCTTGGCTGTGTCCCCACTCAAATCTCATCTTGAATTATAACTCCCATAAGGGAACCAGTGGGGGGTAATTGAATCAGGGAGCAGTTTCCTTCATACTGTTCTCATGGTAGTGACTAAGTCTTATGAGATCGGATGGTTTTATAGGGGAAACCCCTTTCACTTGGTTCTCACTTCTCTTTGCCTGGGCCACCATGTGAGACATGTCTTTGCTCTTCTTCCCCTTCCACCGTGATCGTGAGGCCTCCCTAGACATGTGGAAGTGTGAGCCCATTAAGCCTCCTTTTCTTTATAAATTACCTAGTCTCAGGTATGTCCTTAGCAGCAGCATGATAATGAACTGTTAAGCAATAGTTAATAAGCTTCCAAAAGTTATCAGACCCAATTGATTTCACCAGTGCATCCTTCCAAATATTTAAGGAAGAAAAGATACCAACTCTCTACAATTTTATCCAAAGTATAGATGTAGAAAGGAACACTTTCTACCTCATTCTATGAAGCCAGGATGACCATTATATTAAAATGTGATAGATAGTTCAAGAAAGAAAAACTACAACCCAACTTCTCTTACGATCATAGATACAAAAGTCCTAAATAAAACAATAGCTAATCAAATCCAATAGTGCATACAAACAATTGTACATCAAATCCCAACAGGATTTATTCCAAGTATGCATATCTGGTTCAACACTTGAAAAATCAATCAATAGGATAAATAAGAAAAATCATACATTATAAAAATTGGTACATAAAAAGCAGTTGAAAGAATCCAAAACAAATTTATAATAAAACTGTCAGCAAACTGTGAATAAAGAAAAATGTCCACCGTGTGATTAGAAATAAATAAATCTACAAAAAGCCTACAGGTAACATCATATTTGTAAGACAAACATTGGATGCTTTTCCTCTATGATCAAGAAAAAGGCAAGGATGCCCTCTCTCACCATGCCTATTAAACATTGCACTGGAAGCCCTAGCTAACACAATAAGACAGAAAATTGAATAAAAACTACATGGATTGGAAAAAAGAAATAAACAAAACTGGCTCTATTTGAAGATGATGTGATTGTTTATTTAGAAAACCTTCCTAAATCAACCAAGAAACTCACAAAATAAATCAGTGAGTATAGCAAGGCTGTAGAATGCAGAGTTAATAAACAAAAATCAAATGCTGTCTTACATTTCAGCAACAAACAAGTAACATTTGAAGTTTAAAAGAATGCTATTTACATAGAACCAAACACAAAAGGAACACTGAGGTAAAAATCTATCAAAATAGGTACAGAGCCTATGCGTAAAAATCTTTACAAACAGACCAAAAAAAATGAAATAAAATAAGATATAAATAAATGGAGGGATAATCTATGTCCATGGATTGAAAATCTCAATAATGTTACGATGTCATTTAAAAATTTTCTTTGATCTATACATTCTACAAATTTGCAATCGAAATCCCAGCAAGCCATTTTGTAGATAGTGCCAGACTGACTCTGAATTTATATGGAAGGAGGAAAGACCTAAAATAGGCAAAATAATACCAAGCAACAGAGTTAGAGGACTTACAGTTCCCAATTTCAGGAGCTGGATAGGGCTACAGTAATCAAGACAGCATGTTATTGGCAAAAGAGTAGGCACGTAGGTCAATGGAATACAGCAGAGTCCACAAATAAACACAAATGTAGTCCACCGATCTTTAACAAAGGAGCAAAGGCAGCTCGGTAGATAAGTAATTGTCTTTTTTATCAAGAGGGGGAAAATTGGACATCTATATGAAAAAAAAAATGGACATTGGCACAGACTTTAAACCTTTCAAAAAAGTTAATCCCGGCTATGTCAGAGTCTTAAGGGTAAAATACAAATCTATAAGACTTCCTGAAGAAAATACAAGATCTTGGGTTTGGTGATGTGTTTTAAAATATAACACTAATAGCCCAATTTATGAAAGAAAAAAAACATTGCACTTTAGAAAAATTAAACGCTTGTGCCCTAGAAAAGATGCTATTAAAAGAATAAAAATCCACAGTCTTGGACCAAATATTTGCAAAACACATATCAGACAAAGGATTTGAATCCAAAGTATATAAATCACCTCATACTCATCAATAAGAAAACAATCGATATGATTTTATTTTTTATTTTTATTTTTTAACGATAGCATCTTTTAATTTCGTTGTATTTACACAAAAAGGAGTTAAATATATTCCCATTAAAAGGTTCGAACAGGCCGGGTGTGATGGCTCACACCTGTAGTCTCAACACTTTGAAAGGTGGAGGTGGGAAGATTACTTATGGCCAAGAGCTGGAGACCAGCCTGGGCAACACACGAGACCCCACCTCCGCAGAAAATCCAAAAACCAGCCGGAAGTGCTGGCACACGCCTACGGTTCATACCAGCTATTCAGGAGGCTGAGGTGGGAGGATCATAACCCGGGTGAAAAAATAGTAAACAACACACACAAAAAAACATATATCAGTGCATGTACCTATATGTGTAAATACACAGAATGACCTGACCTACTCCAATATAAACACAGGGGAAGGGATCGAAGCCCAGATTTCACGGCCTCCCTTCATCAACCTCACTGTAGCCAACCTCTATTTGCTATTTTTCAGGCATAAAATGCCCCTTACGAAAGAAAGGCGGCTGCAGCCTGGGCGTGCGCACAGTCAGCAGGTCCCCGGGGAGGCCGGGGCTGGGCCGGAGCACGCTCCACTTCAGTGCTCGCTCCATTTCATAAATTGATTCTCAAACGGCAATTCATTAAGTCACTTAAATTGTGCACGTGTACCTGCAATTTAAGCAATGCTAAAGTAATCTTCTGTCAATAATCAAATATATTCTATTAGGTTTCCCCTTCTGGCAAAGAGGTAAATAATCCTAAAACAGCCTATTTTAGTCACTTACAGAAAATGGACACAGCCTTCTAGGACACAGGTCACGTGTAGACAATACTTTTGATACCGCCAGCTCATAACTGTCCCTAGGAAAGCCAAAGTAATTTACATCCTACCTGATTCAAGTGATAAAGGAGAGAAAGGACACATAAAATTGGAAGTACTGACCCAGGCCTGAAAGTTGGCTGATGACATTGCAAACAACTCCATTGCTAAAAGCCAAACAGACCAACCCTGAAGCCTGAAGTCGGATACGCTGAACTTGGGAAAGCAGTGAAGAAAGCGGCTCTCGCAGGTGAGGTCTGGGCTGCAGTTCTCTCCCTGGAGCTCTGCTGTGAACAGGAGCCCGTGGATGGGGCGACGAGGTGCGGGGCGCGCTCCGTGGTCCTGCAGGTGCTCTGGGTCTCCTGGCGAACCTGCGCTTCCTGGCTGTGGCTTCTCCGTTTCTGTGGATTTCCCCTTGGGTGGGACAACGCCACCGGCACAGGCTGGAGGTGGGCACTGCTCTGCTCTTGGGTGGGCGAGGCTCTGGTGGAAGTTTCCCTTGGGACAGGCCTTGTCAAGAAGAACCAAGGGCTCTGGTTACTTCTAAACAGTTCCCTTCTCCTCTCCCAGAAGAAGCGGGAGGGGATTGTTCTCTGATCTTGACTGTGAAGACCCGTCAAGCTTCTTGAGGCAAAATCCACAGAAGTGTGTGAGGTTTCCCTAAGACAGGACCCTGGAGGGTTTACGCCTCAGACCCGTCCACATGGGGCCCGCAGCCACTGGTCCAGGGTGACTCCCGTTTCCAGCCGCGCACTGGGGCGCTGGCTCCTGTGGAGGGTTCTGCCTCGGTGGCGATGCTGTGACCTGTCTGTGGCTCTGACTGGGGCAGCCCTGGGCTTTGACTTCTCTGAGGGGTCTAAGAAGAGCTGTCAATTTTCAGTTCGCTCAGCTTTCTGCCCCCTAGAATGCTGGAGGACTCCCAAATCTCTCCTGCCAGACCAGACGCCACAAGTCTGAACCTTGCTACCTTTAAGAAAATGAATACAGCCTCCAGGACCTTATAAAGAAGACAGAATTTCTGGCTCGGGGTGTGGCCTGAACCCCTTCCCACTCGGGCATTGCGTGCAGGGGGGTGGGCCCTCTTCACATTACAGGAGGCTGAGAGAGCAGGCGCCTTGGTTAATGCCTCCCAGCTGCGGCTCCTGGCAGGTGGGTCTGCCAGGTGTGACCCTGAAGCTGTATGGTGAAGAGGTGACGCTGGGCGCTGGACCCTTGGGCACTAATCGCTGGGGTCACATCTTATACTGAGTGCCCAGGGTTTCGGGGGCCTCACCAGCACACGTGCCCTAAAGCTGACCGGGTTTCTGTCTTGATCTTCTCTGAGCCTCGCCTTCCTTCTCTTGCCGTCGGGTCCATCCCAAGTGCTAGTTTATGCCTATTCAGCAACTCTCTTCTTCCTCTGTTCGGATTCAGGTGCAGCGCTTTGCAAGCCAGCCCTTAACTGGTATCTATTCTTTACTTTTTAATTTCAACTTCTATTTAGATTTGGGGGTGCTTGTGCAGGTTTGTCCCATGGTTATGTCCCGTGGACCTCTTTTTATCCTCAGTCTTCAAAAAGTGTCACATGAATCATGATTGGACACAGCTAAGAGACAGAGGCAGCTGACTCCGTGAGCATCTATTAATGTCCAACATTGGCGTTGATTCCTGCGGACTCTGAGCAGTTCACCTTCCGGGATGGCTCCATCTCCTGGGATGTGAGGAGTGGTTCACCAGGGCAGAGCCAAGGACGGCATCTTCCCAGGGCTGCCAGCACCTTGAGAGCCCATGAGAGGCAGAGCAGAGTGGGTCACATGTGGCCAATGGCTTTTGACATCTGTGATGAGGGTGGATAGGATAGCAGACACGGGAAACGATTCTGATTGTGTTAATCATTGTTAGTCTGAAATCATTCCACCACAGACAGCTTGTTCGCCTGCTCCAGACAAAACTAAAAACTGACTCGTCTTCTACATGGCAATACAGGACAAAGGTTACATCAAGAAATTCTGCTTTCCCTTGAGGGCTGTGGCACCCCCCAGAAGCCTCGAACTCCTGGCCCCGGGCACCAGCCCCAGCCTCCCAGCCACTCCCACACTGCCCTGGCCACGTCTGGCTCCTTGCCCTGTGGCGTGCATACCATTTGCTCACTAACGGTCTCCTTGCACTTCGTCTCACTAAGCAGTGATTGAGAAAACAACAGCAGCATGTACATACTAATCAGGAAAATGTTTAAGCTGCTCCTCTTAGCTAATTGTTTCCTTGAATTCCTTACAAGTCCATGTTTTTGCCTGGCTTTTAATTTATGCTTGACTTTTGTGAGCCCCTGTACCTTTAACCATCAGCATTAACAAGGTGTATTTCAAATTACTAAGAGAAAGAAAACCTCGTTAAGAACCAGAACCACATCTGTAACCTCTCCTGGGTTTCTGCCCTCCCTGTGTAAAATAGCAAGAGGACGACAGGCTGCTGCAGGGTCCGCGGAGCTCCCACCCAGCACTAAGGTGCTGTCCGTGGCCTGGAGAGAGCTGGACGGGGAAATCCTGATGTGCGCGTCGGCTGCTGACCTGGGCTCAGGTGATGCAGCTGTAAGCCCAGACCTGTGCCTCCACCGGCCCTCCAAGTCCTGCTCACGGGTCCACAGGGGCCCGACAGTGCACGGGAGGTGACATCTGAAGCCACGTGCCCTAGTCCCCCCCGCCCACAGTGTGTTCCCTGCCTGTTCCTGACTTGTTTTTGACTCTAGTGCCCCTTGGCATGGTAAACACATTTGTATATAAAAAGTCCCTGATTTGTTTATTTTCATTCAAGTAGGCAAAGGAATAGACAGTTTGCGTTCATTCCATAGTCCCACGACCTCTGATGTTCTAAAAGGCCCATCTGGGCAGCGCTCTTCCGGTATTCGGATCCCTCATTGCTGAGAAGCAGCTGCATGACCATTTCAGCCGGGGTCAAGGGCGACAGACACAGTTGGATAGAAGGAAACCGCGAAGTGGTTTAGGGTACCTGTGAAGAAATATTTTGTGACTCTAGTGATAGTTTGAGTTACTTTTTCCTTCCACTCCTTTCCATTTTCCAAGTTTTCCTCAATGAGTTACTTCAGAATTACTTTAAAACAATAATATTTTGCCATGACATTTTCTTTTGAATTGAATTTTCTTTTGACAACAGCCTATTTTTACGTGCAAAATAAATACTTATCTGTCCAACTACATCGAATCTAGTTTTATGTGCTAAGGAGTCTCAGAGACTTTCTCTCAAGAATACAGCTTTGGAAAATCTGCCCCCATCCCAAAGGCTTCACCTGAGTTCCCGAAAAAATGCTGCTGACTTCAATGAGGCATATCTATCTTTTTAAAATATACATTACTAATACTTAGTCAAGAGGTGTAAAGGCCTCAGTTTCTCTGATTATACGTTTTTGAAAAACCTCAGGACTGGCAAGGTGGCTCATGCCTGTAGTCCCAGCACTTTGGGAGGCTGAGGCGGGTGGGTCATGAGGTCAGGAGTTGGAGACCATCTGGGCCAACATGGTGAAACCGCATCTCTCCTAAAATACAAAAAACTAGCCGGGCATCGCGGTGCACACCTGTAGTCCCAGCTACTCAGGAGGCTGAGGCACGAGGATCACTTGGACCCAGAAGGCGGGGGTTTCAGCGAGCCGAGATTGTGCCACTGCACTCTGGCCTGCAGACAGAGCAAGACTCCATTCCATCTCAAAAAAAAAAACCTCAGAGTTTCTGCAATTTATTAAAATATGAAATTATCAATGTGCCCTTCCCCATATTTCCCTGTGACCTACTCCAGGAAGGCTTCAGCAAGGGGCACTTCCTGTGTTTTCACTTTGGGCACCAAAATTAAGAGGGCGGGCATGCGTGTGGGGTCTGTTGACACCGTCCTTGTGTAGTAATGGAGGGACTGTGGCCTCCTGGAGCGGCTCCGCCTCGGTCTCCTGTGTGGCCCAGGGCAGGGCGATCGTCCTCCGTGGCCTCCTACTCCTTACTGTCTTATGTTTGCAGCAGAATTGTGTGAGGCGACGCTGGATGTGGTGCGCTGGCCCCCAGCGTAGAGCCAGGCGCACAGCACACGCGAGCACACAGCATGCACCAGCGGACCTGGGCTTTAAAAGTCGCACCTAGGGAGGCGGAGGCTGCACTGAACCCAGATCGCGCCACGGCACTCCAGCCTGGGCAACAAGAATAAAAAGGAAGTGGCACCCAGGGCGAGTGGGGCAGTGGGCTGGGTCCTCCAGGGTGCAAAACGCAAGGTGACTTGACTGAGGAGACCGTGCAGACAGCAGGAAAACCACACAGGCGTCGCGGCTTTTCGTGCTCACCATGCACAAATCCACACACCCCGGAAATTGTCCTTCTGGATGAAATAACCTTCCCAAAAAAAGCCTATGATGGGCCCAAGTTCTAAACAACGGCCTTGATGACTAATACGTTTTAGGTAAATCAGCACATTGACTTACTTAGGCCTTGACAAACATTGTTTCTACAGAGAGGTGGATTGTGAGACATCCCAGCCATCCGCCCGGCTGTCGGACACACGTGGACTCCTTCTTGGAGATTTACTCTGGGAGCCCACCCACGGGGCGTCGAGCCCTCAGCTCAGCTTGGGCGACTCTTGTCTCCAGGTCCTGCAGGGAGGAGCCGACTCTGCCTGCGTTTAGGTGGCAAACGCAGTGTGAACAGCTGCAGTGTATATCTTCAATATACATAAATATGTTGGCTGGTGCGAAAGTAGTCATTGCACAATTACTTCTGCACCAATGTGATATAAACGTATTTAAGCTTAAAGTCATCAAACTGATGACAAATCATTCACAAGTTAGTCATTTGGTGACAAAGCTAAAATGGAAGAGAGAACAGGAATCATACATGGAAAGGGGCACCCAAGCCGCCTTCCTTGTTTTCCAGCCTGCAGCCCAGCTCTAGACGTGAAGGAGACAGAAGGGAAAGCCGGGTGCAGCTCAGGTTAGGAGGGTGCGGGAGCTTCCCAGGCTGGAAAGCCTCGTAAACCAGGTCCGAATCAGCAGCCTGACATCCACAGCCTGGTTTCCTGCTGCCTGTGGGGTTCAGGCACCTCAATTCCTTTTTGTGATATTTTATAAATTAATAGGGTGTGTGAGAGTATTTTTTACCTGAACAGAATGTGTAATGACCCGTTGGGGTGTCCAGGGCACTCACCACCTGGAGTGTTTATCGTTTCCATGTGGAGGGTATTTCCAGTCCTCTCTTCCGGCTACTTTAAAATAAACCGTGCATTGGTGCTCATTGCGGTCACTGTAGTCCACAATCGGACGTGAGAACTGATGTCTTCTGTCTAACTGCAAGTTTGCAGCCACCCCCTCTTCCTTTCCCCAGCCTTTGGTGTCTTTCATGCTGCCTTCTAACTCCACGAGATCAAGTCGTTTAGCCCCCACACGAGTGAGAACGTGCAGTATTTCTCTCTTCTGCTCGCTTGTTTCACTTAACATAATGACCTCCAGTTTCATCTATGTTGCTGAAAATAACATAATTTCATTCTTTTTTGTGTTTTTTGAGACAGAGTCTCGCTTTGTCACCAGACTGGAGTGCAGTGGCACCATCTGGGCTCACTGCAACCACCTCCTCTCAGGTTCAAGCGATTCTCCTGCCTGAGCCTCCTGAGTAGCTGGGACGACAGGTGTGTGCCAAGAAACCCAGCTAATTTTTTTTTTTTGGAGAGATGGGGTTTCACTGTGTTGACCAGGATGGTCTCGATCTCTTGACCTTGTGATCTGCCCACTTCGGCCTCCCAAAGTGCTGGGATTACAGGCATGAGCCACAGTGCTCAACCCACTCTCATTCCTTTTCATGGCCAGTAGTATTCCATTGTAGACATACTCCTTTTTGTAACTTTTATTTTAGGTTCAGAAATACATGTGAAGGTTTGTTACGTAGATAAACATATGTCGTGGGGGTTTGCTGTACATGTTATTTCATCACCCAGATATTAAGCCCAGTAGCCAATAGTCACCTTTTCTGCTCCTCTCCCTCTTCCCAACCTCCTCACCCACGTAGACCCCAGTATCTGTTGTTTTCTTCTTTGTATTGGTAAGTTCTTATCATTTAGCTCCCACTTATAAGAGCAAGTATAAGAGCTTGATCATGTGAGAATGTGTGGTATTTTGTTTTCTGTTCCTGTGTTAATTTGCTAAGGATAATAGCCTCCAGCTCCATTCATGTCCCTGCAAAGGACAGGATCTCATTGTTTTTCATGGCTGCATAGTATTCCATGGTGATACGTACCATATCTTCTTTATTCAGTCTGTCACCAATGGGTATCAGGCTAATTCCATGGCTTCGCTATTGTGAATAGTGCTGCAATGAACATTTGTATGTATGTGTCTTTATGGCACAATGTTTTATATTCCTCTGGGTATCTACCTAGTAATGAGCCTGCCAGGTCCAATGGTAGTTCTGCTTTTAGCTCTTTGAGAAATTGCCATACTACTTTCCACAATAGTTGAACTGATTTATTCTTCCACCAACAGCGTATAAGTGTTCCCTTTTCTCCACGACCTTTCTAGCATCTGTTGTTTGTTTGTTTGACTTTTTAATAATAGCTATTCTTACTGGTGTGAGATGGTACCTCATTGCGATTTTGCTGTGCATTTCTCTAATGAGCAGTGACATGGAACTTTTTTCATATGTTTGTTGGCAGCATGTATGTCTTCTTTGGAGAAGTGTCTGTTCATGTCCTTTGCCCACATTTTAATGGGGTTGTTTGTTTTTCTCTTGCAAATTTGTTTAAATTTTCTGTAGATACTGGGTATTAGACCTTTATCAGATGCATAGTTTGAAAATATTTTCTCCCATTCTGTAGATTGCCTGTTTATTTTGTTGATAGTTTATTTTGCTGTGCACAAGCCCTTTAGTTTAATTAGATTCCACTTGTCAATTTTTGCATTTGTTGTGATTGCTTTTGATGTCTTTGTCACAAAATCTTTGTTTCTATGTCCAGGATAGTACTGCCTAGGTTATCTTCCTTGGTTTTTATAGTTTTGGGTTTTATATTTAAACCTTTAATCCAGCTTGAGTTGCTTTTTGTGTGTGGTATAAAGAAGCAGTCCAACTTCAATCTTCTGCTATGGCTATGCAGTTATCCTGGCGCCATCTATTGAATAGGGAGTCGTTTCCCCATTGGTTGTTTTCGTCAACTTTGTTGAAGATCAGACACAGATGGTTGTAGAGGTGTGCCTTATTTTGAGGCTCTCTATTCTGTTCTATTGGTCTATATGCCTGTTTTGCACCAATACCATGCTGTTTTGGTTACCATAGCCTTGTAGTACAGTTTGAAGTCAGGTAATATGATGCCTCCAGCATTGTTCCTTTTGTTTAGAATTGCCTTGGATATTCAGTCTTTTTTTTTTTTGGTTCCATATGAATTTTAAATAATTTTTTTCTAGTGAAGAATATTGTTGTTAGTTTGATAGGAATAGCATTGAATCTGTGAATTGCTTTGGGCAGTATGGACATTTTGATTTCCTCTCCTCCTATTTGGATGTCCTTGATTTCTTTCTCTTGCCTGATTGCTCTGGCTAAGACTTGCAACACTATGTTGAATAGAAATGGTGAGAGAGGGTATCCTTGTCTCATGCCAGTTTTCAAGGCAAATGCTTCCAGCATTTGCCCATTCAGTATAATGTTGGCTGTGGATTTGTCACAGACGGCTTTTATTATTTTAAGATGTGTTCCTTCAATACCTAGTTTATGAGAGTTTTTAACATGAAGGGGTGTTGAATTTTAACAAAAGCCTTTTCTGTGTCTATTGAGATAATCATGTGGTTTTTGTTTTCAGTTCTGTTTATGTGATGAATTGCGTTTATTGATTTGCGTAAGTTGAACCAACCTTGCAATGCTAATTTCAGACAATGCAGACTTCCAACCAACGAATATCGAAACAAACAAAGATGGGAATTGCATAATGGTATATTATGTCAATTCAATAAGAAGACTTAACTCTCCTAAATATATATGCATACAACACAGGAGCACCAACATCCATAAAGCAAGTTCTTAGAGACCTACAAAGAGACTTAGACTCCCACACAGTAATAATGGGAGACGTCAACACTCCACTGACAAGACAGATCATTGAGGCAGAAAATTAACATATGTATTCAGGACCTGAACTCAATGTTGGACCAAATGGATCTGAAAGATCTTCACAGAACTCTCCACCCAAAAACAACAGAATAGACACTCTTCTCATTGCCACATGGTACATACTCTAAAATCAACCACATAAATGGACATAAAGTAACCTTCAACAAATGTTAAAGAACCATATCATATCAAACATACTCATATGTTTGATATGAAATCATCATATGATATGAAATCATATCAAACATACTCTCAGACCATAGTGCAATAAAAATAGAAGTCAATACTATGAAAATTGCTGAAAATCATACAACTTCATGGAAATTAAACAACATGTTTTGAATAACTGAATGACTTTGGGGTAAATAATAAAATTCAGGTAGACATCAAGAAGTTCTTCAAAAATAATGAGAACAAAGATACAAAACACCAGAGTCTCTGGGACACTGCTATAGCAGTGTTAAGAGGGAAATTCATAGCAGTAAATGCCCACATTAAAAAGTTAGAAAGATCTCAGATTAACAACCTAACTTCAAAACTGAAAGAATTAGAGAAGCAAGAATAAATCAACTCCAAAGCTAGCAGAATATGAGAAATAACAAAAATCAGAGCTAAACTGAAGGAGATTGAGACATGAAAAACCATTCAAAAGATCAATGAATCCAGGAGCTGTTTTCATGAAAAATAAATTAATAAAACAGACCACTAGTTAGACTGATAAAGAAGGAAAGAGAGAAGATCCAAGTAAACACTAAATAAGGTTCTAGCTGCCTCTGTCCCCGTCTGTGCACCTCCTGGTGCTCTACTCCCAGAACCAGAGCCAGCGCATGAGCGACCTCTGCATCTTCCAGCTCCTGCTCCAGGTCTCCACATCCCCCAGACAGGTGTGTGGTCCTCACGCCACGGGCAGTGCACGCAGCATGCTGTCCACCCAGCCCAGGCGAGAACTGGCTCTACTGTGCAACTCTCACTTTTTTGAGGAGCGAGTTTCAGTATCCCATTTAAGTCACAATTTCTTTCATTGCTAAGGAGATGGAAAAGATTTTTGGGCATATTGCTTTTTTGTTAATTGCCAATTGATTGTTTTGGTCATGTTTTCTATCGCTTTTTGCTAGTTTTTAAATTTATAAAAAATCAGAACTATTTCTTTAAACATCTTAACCTTTCATCTGTCACATTTGCTAAAATGGCCTCTTTTTATTGGTGGCACTGGCCTGTTAACAATTAAGTTGTTTTACGGGTGCAGGTAATTTAAAATCTGGGGTTGTCAAGTCTTCATGTCCCCCACTGCAGCGGGCATAGCACGGTGTGACTGGCTCAGACACTGCTTCGTCCTCGCCGTGCAGTCCCTGCTTCTTGCTATTACTTCGTTTTCTCACTCAAGCTCTGTACTCCCTTCTCCTTCCTCAGTTTCCCTTCTAATCCCTCTCCACAAGGGCTGTGCCTTGAGCCCAGTGGGTGCACACCCACCATGGCGGGAGCCTTCTCCTCCAGGCAGGGACAGGTAAACGCTGCCCAAATGCAGGGCTCAGAAATGCAAGGTTGTGTGATGTGGACAGTGGAGGACTGCATTGTTCCCTCCAGTTCACCTGCAGCAGTCGCAGTGGGTCTGTGGGAGGCACTGGTCTGGAAACGTGAGTGCACAGCTACGTGGAGGACTCAGATGGAGGAATAAGCCCCAGCATCTTCTCGGGGCTGTCCTGCATCTTGGCATCTGCACTCATCATGAGCTAAAGCAGAATAAAGCGAGACCACAGCACCAGGCTCTTCCGTGCGGCCGGTGTCTCTAGGCTGCAGGGCCCAGAGCTCCTGCTTCAGGGCGATAGAGGGGTTCGAGGTCCCTGGAGTAGACCTCCCAAGCTCCCAGAAAGTGAGTATCTCTGTCCCCCTCCCCAGGAGACCCACCCCTCAGAAGGGGCCCATTTAGATGGAAGGATGGCCCCGCCCCACGAGGTGACCACAGGCACAGACAAAGAGAAACCTGGGAATTGTTCAGGTTCTGATCTTACAGACAGCACGGCCCGTGTTATTAAAGCCTGGGTTCTAAAATCGAAGAGTTCAAACTCTGCCTCCAACACTACCAGCCTCCTGACCTTGGCAAGTCGCCCAGACTCCAGCCTCCTTTTCCTAGGGTGTAAAGAGGGCACCCCAGCGTGACCCTTCCCTCCGGTTGTTAGACACAGTCCGGCACCTATGAGTCATGCTTGTTGGAAAGCAAGACTCCTTGGAAGTGGCCAAATGGCCTAAGCGTGTGCCCAGCCACGGGACTTAGATGTTTCGTGTCACCACTCTGCAACATGCTGACCTCAAGCCTTTTCATCCAATTCTGCCACAACTGCTGAATCTGGGACCACAGAGAGGGTGTGGAAACCACTGGGAATGCAGGACGCTTGCACTAGGGAATCAGGAACGCTCCACAGGTACCATCTTTGGGCTTCGTCTAAGGGGTGGATGTGGGGCAAAGAGAGTGATGAGATCTTATTTACAGGACAAATCCCTAAATTACTCAGAATATTAGACAAATACTTGTCTGTTAACCCTCAAAGGTTAACAAAGTTAACCTTTTACAAGAGGATGCATTTCAAAAGACATTAAAGCACACTTAGATTTTGCGCCTGTTAAGAAAAAATCTGTGAAAATATCCCCTCTCTTCTTTATGACTTGACTTCCTTTAGGCTTTGTTACGTCTTTCTTCATGACTTCAGAAGCCTCTGCACCTTCGTCTACAATTTGCTGCCTGTTCTGCGACTTTCCTCCTGTTTTCTGCTTATGACCTTTACAGTCCTTTCCTGAGCATGTGCTATAATTCTCTCCCCTTTGCTTTATCTTCTTGTTCCTACAAGCTGGCTTGAATAAAGGAGTCATTATCACCAGGCCCACAATGGGTCCGGACAGCCTCAGTCAAGACGCTGTGCAGATGAAACATTGATCAGTCCTCAATGAGTGAGAGTGCTCCCGTGGAAAGAGTTAATGGGTCTGCCTATGCACGCCGCCAACGAGGCATTCAGAAGCACAGAGTCCAGCCTTCGAATGATAACTCCCTCCAACAATAAACGTCAGGACTGTTTTGATTTATTGACCACAACCAATGGCCGTCTGCGGGCTGCACATTGAAAATTCATTTTACAAATCAGCACCCCAGATAGACTGTTTGATTTCTTCCAGGGAATGCAGAGAATGAACCCTGGCGTTGCCGCCTGCCCTGGTGTGTCGAGCTCTGCAGCAGGAACACAGGTCCTGGGGCCACTCCTGCTGTGCACTGGGTGCCCCAAGCTGGGGAGGCGCTTCCGGAGCCTCCAGCACAGGCATGGCTGGGAAGGAGGACGGAGGGCGCTGAGGGGCCATCGCAGGCCCGAGCTCCAGCCGGCGCACTCCGGTCGGCATTCAAAGCTCTGAGCTGTGTAGGCAGCAAAAGCCACCCCTGCTGGGACAGGCGACTGCACAACCTCCCTCGCACCCCCAGCGCCTAGGTAGCCAAGGACAGCAAACCACCTCCGAACCCACTTGCCTCTGGAACTCGGCTTGAAGATTAATAAATGTAACATTTTTGATGGGTACGTTTAACATGCCAACGCCTGGAAGCTCGTCCGGTCCTTAGCTATTCAGCCGCTCTCTGGAGGAAAGAAAGCTGAATGTCAGCCACAGTGCCTGTGACCGGGGTGCTTGAGGGGAGCTGGCCGGGGCTGGCCCAGGAAGCTCCTGAGGATCCTGGGCACCGAAGCGGCCATCTCAAATGGCTGCATCTTCAAAGGTCTCTTGCCCCAGAGAGGGCATCGCCGGCAGCAGAGGGCCCAGGGTCCCCAGACCGGCACGGCTTCCACATGCTGAGGCCTCCCTGAAGTCTCAGGAGGGCTCCTGGTGATCAGGAGTCTCCGAGGCCAACTCAGTGCTCCTCAAGGCTGCCTCTCCATCACAGCAGAAAATGGGGAGCCCAGGAGAGGGGGGTGCCGCACGAGGCAGGAGCCAGGCAAAGCCCTCTCGCAGAGGCCAGGTCGTGGCTGGCAGGAGCTTCCCCAAAGTCCTAATGGTGGCAGTGGCTTCCAGGAAGCTCTGGGTGATGAGCTTGAAATTCTCAGTGCTGGTTTCGCTGACGCAGCTGCCATCGGCCCTCAATGCTGGCGGCTGCCTGTGTCCAGTTTCCTACGCCGAAACCCCTCGGGCTGCGTCTGCTCCTCTGCTAGAACCCTGGCAGATCCATCAGGTTTATGAGAGGAAGATTTCATTCCGTTCTGGATCCACGTCACACGTTTATTGCAAAATTAAATGTCATCTCACGCATGATGCCATAGCAGAGTATTGTGCTGAATAGATACCACACCTCTGAGCAGCTGAGGATGGTGCCTCCACCTCAGAAGTGCAAACAGAGCAACGGCCAAGCCCAGAGCCGCCTCGCCTGCCAGTGCCACGGGCAGCTCTGGGTCCCTGAGCCAGACTCAGGGGCTTCTGCGGTGAGTTGGGGTTTGTGATGGCCCAAAGGCGAAGACACTTGAGCTGGGGCAGTTACCGAGGCCCCCATGTCCATGGTAGCTCCACACCTGGACAAGACCACAGGACAAAGCTACCCTGGAACACCTTTGGCCACGCCCACAAAGAATGTGTCATCACCGCTCACTGTGAATCCTTTTCTTAGAAGTACACCAGGAAACCTCCAGGCCGGGAGGCTGCGTTCTCTCAGGCAGGACTTGGTGAGTGAGAGGGATGACGGAGTGGGAGGGAGCCGGGTTCCTCCAGGAGATTTTGTGACGTGGAGAGGCCAGACTATACTCGGAGCCTGTGGTTTGCTGCAGGGCCAAAGTGGTGGTCAGTGGCTTTTCCTCAAGTCCCCTGTGGAGCCAGGGCTTGGTCACCATACAAGGGCCAGGACTGCCCCTTCCCTGACGTGCTCTCAAGGGTGCCACAGCCCGGGACAGGAGTTCTTGAGGGAGCTTCGACAGTGGATCCCAAGACTCAGACACAGACGGGAGCAACAGCCACTAGCACTGAGTGGCTGTGCTGCAACCCCACGGATGGTCAGCGGAGGACCCTTCACCCTCTTCCTTCCAAATCCCCGTGGATGGTCAGTGGGAGGACACTTCACCCTCTTCCTTCCAAATTCACATGGATGGTCAGTGGGAGGACCCTTCACCCTTTCCCACCAACGCTCTGTCTCATGGAAATATATTTGGTCTTACATTTTCAACATTTTCTCTTACAAAGGGGATAAAACTTAAAATTTTAATGTATAAATTAGGTAATTCTAATGTTTGTTTACATATTAAAGGTTATAAGTAAATCAACTTACAGATCATAAGCTATAAAATACTCCAAAAAATTACTAAGAATTGGAAAATTGGAGAAAAATAATTTAATGATGGCTCAGAAGAATTTCCAATAAAAGGAGATGATTTTCTCATGGGTTATGAGTTATCACATGATTATCCGTACAATCACACCCTGACCTTACCCCCTCCAGCTGATACTAGTGTGTGAGATTTTAATGTGAAACATACTTGGGGTACTGGGGAGGAGGGAGCACTTGGGTTTCTGGCATTTTCTAGCTTTGGTACCTTGGAGGAAAGGGCATGGTGAGACAGATGAAATGTTTATTTTGCTCATCAGTGTATCCTCAGTCCTGGAACAGGGTGGTTGAGAACAAGTACTCCATGAATAGTCATTGGATGACTAGATGGATGGATAGCTGCGTAGATGAATGGATGGGTGCACAGTGGATGGATGGGTGGCTACATGGATGGGTGGATGGATGGATGAATAGGTGGATGGATGAGTGGGTGGATATGTGAATGGATGGATGGATGGGTGGAGGATGTGTGGGTGGATGGTTGAATAAATGGGTGCATGAATGGGTGGAAGGATGGATGGTGTATAGATAGATAGGTAGGTGAATGGATGGATGGATGGATGTGTGAATGAATGGATGCATGGTAAATGGATGAGTGTATGGATAGATGGGTGGATGAATGGATGAGTAGGTAGGTTGGTAGGGAATGGTTGGGAGGATGGAGGTATGAATAAATGGATAGATAGTGGATGGGTGGGTGGATGAATGGGTGAATGGATGGGTGTGTGGGTAGATGAATGGATGGGGGGGTGGATGGATGAATAATGGATGTATGGGTGGATGGATGAGTGGATGTGTGAATCGGTGAATGGATGGGTTGTGGATGGATGGGTGAATGGATGGATAGGTGGAGAGGTGAACAGATGGATGGGTAGATTGATAGATGGGTGGATGGATGAGTGGATTGATGGATGAATGAGTAGATGTGTGGGTGAATGGATATATGGATGGATGTGTGGATAGATGGATGCACGGATGAATGGATGCATGGATGGATGTGTGGGTGGATGGATGGATGGTGGATGAATGAGTGGGTGAATGCATAGATGGGTGGATGTGTGGGTAGATGGGTAGGTGAATGGATGGGTGGATGAGTATGTGGACAGATATGTGGATGTATGGATGGACAGATAGATGGGTGGGGGGATGAGTGGGTGGATGGATGGATGGATGGGTAGATAAATAGATCAATCAATCAATGGATGAATATTACACACCCTAAACTCAAGTTTGCCAGAAAAAAATGTATACAGGAACGTTTCTCATTTCTCATCTGAAGTCTTTGTGTCCTCCTGACTAGACTTCACTTGCACAACACAAGCACCATGCTCAGAGCCTGACTAATCACAAGGTATGATTTAAAAGTCCATGGAGTCAGCCTTGACCATAGAATCCTTCAAATAACTGAGTCTTGAAGACTTGGAGGAAGAGTTGGTGAAACAGTGGAAAAGCAGTGGCTGTGCTGTTCAAAGTCCAGTCTACATCTGCTGGCCTAGCATCAACAGTGATCCTTGTGAATAACTGATGCTTTCAAAGATGCTTTTAGGATCCAGCCGTTTGTCTAAGAAGAAACTGATATTAATTAAGTTGCCTTATACCTGCAGTTTGTCAGAGCCTCCCATGGACAGACACTTGGCCAGGCCACTTCACAGATGACCAGTGATACTGACTTTGGGAATACTGTCCTTTTTCTAGAGACAGGTCCAGTATGCCTTGCACAGCGTCACTTGACTTCTGAACGTATTCTCTGGAGTCCAGCTTTCTCATCCATAAACCAGTGAAAACATAACCTAATTTACAGTGTCGTTCTTGGGATTAAAAAAGATCACTGATGTAAAACTCCTAGAATGTCACTGGAGCCAACGGGTATTCAATAGCTCTTCATTCCCTCCCTTCCTCCTTTTCTACCTTCTTTTCTTCCTCTTTTCTTTTCTTTTGAGTGCATAAATTGTTGAGTGAATAACTGGGTGGATGAATGTGTAGATTCTATTCTTCCTTCATCCCTTCCTCCCTTCCTTTCGTTACTCATGTTTAACCTCAGATTAAAATGCAATGAAAATATACTGTTTTTGCTTTAACTATGATAAGTCAAGAGAAGGAAAGAAAGCAGTTTCAGACACCTGATGTTCCATCAGAGCCAGAAGGACTTGGAAGGAAATGTCTGGTGTTCTGTGACTGAGTCTTTGAGAGTTACCAAGGCCCAGGGCCTGGCTTGTATATTTAAGCTTTCTCTGTAACAGCTGCCTTATGAAGGGTATTATTTGGGGTATTCTGGGCTGAAATCTGTCTCTTCAAAATTGATATGTTGAAGTCCTAACACCTAGCACCTCAGAATGTGACTGTTTTTGGAAATAAGATCTTTGAAGAAGTGCTTAAGTTTAAATTAGGTCACTAAGGTGGGTCCTAACTGAACATGACAGGTGTCCACATTAGAACAGAGAATTAGGACAAAGACATGCACATAGGAGAGATGAGACCATGTGAGGGTTGAAAGAGAAGACAGCTGTCCCTAAGACTAGGAGAGAGGCTGGAGCAGAGTCTCCCTCCTGGTCCTCGGAAGGAACCATCCTTGCTGGTACCTAGACCTCAGATTCCCACCTCCAGGCTGTGAGCAATACCTTTCTGTTGTTTAAGCTGCCCCGACTTTGATATGGCAGTCCTAGCAAATGAATGCACAGAGTATCAGCACAAAGACCCCGTCGAAAGGGCGAGGGTGACAAATGCAGCTGGCGAAGTCCAAACAGCAATGATCCTGCCGGGGCCCCTTGCCAAGCAGGTGCTGAAGACCTCAGGTGGCCCTCAGGGTCTGGTCTGCATGGGCTACAAAGCCTGCTGTGGCCTCCATGTTACCTGCACATTTCTATTTGGGAGGCCATGTGTTCTTGGAAAAAATCACCAGTACTTAGTACTATGGAGGTCCTGGACAGTGGTGTGATGGTGACTGGTCCCTGAAGAAACAATAGTTCCAGGAAATATTGCCCCACTCCTTCTCCTGGAGACATATTGCTGGACACACCATTTTCCTCTGAAATTACAGAAGGAGATACATGTGCCATCCTCTGAAGGACACCTGAACCACTCACCCCTCTCCACATCCTAATTTCTCCTCCACAAAGATCCAGAGTGTGTCTTTTCAGACCGAGCACTCTGAGCCAGGAAGAAACTGACCCCCACCACCAAGTGAGACGTGCTGACCAGAGGCAGCGGGGGTGATGCGAACACGTGCTGTCCACGGCATTGGCTACAGGACACAGACCTGATGGCCGAATGTGGAACCAGCACAGGTGATGTAATTGAAAGTCAACAAAGCCATTGATGATGATGAAAATAATTGTCAATTTCTGTGTCTCCATTTTTCCCCACTGCAATCTGTGCTTGATGATTTATGTTGTGTAACCCTATCAATGGGATTTTTTTTTTTTGTTTCAAAACTCAGTTTTTAGCCTACCTCACCTGCCTGCTCATGGAAACACTGGAGAACCCTTTTAAAAACAGAGGCAACTGCACCTCGGCCCAGCAGGGAAGGACCAGGACGGTGTGCCGGAGCTGGTTTCGGGCTCAAACCTCGCTGGTGGGAAAGCGGAGCCCACTCCTGCCACCTGTGCAGCACTGGATGATGCGTTAGCTTCCTGTGCTCTGGGTGGGTGCCACAGGATTTCAGAGAATATCACATGGGAAGCCCCTGGATTGAGGAGGCTCTTCCAGGGACGGTAGCCTTGGATCCATGGATGGTTTAGGTAGAGAAGAGTCAAGTTGATTTTTACTGAATTGAACTGAGACTAAATCATTCAATCCCTTAGATGAGCAGTAATGACAATGCCATAAGCACGTGCAGGCACACACATGTGCGTGCCCGGAATATACTGGGACATTCACTAGGTGAACCCATTGCACTGCCCTCTTTTAGTTGAAAACAAAAACAGCAATCTCTGCTTATTGTTTTCCTCAGTGCTAAGTCTCAGGGCTCAGGGTTCCCTACATTTTATTAGCAGGACCCACAACCGTCCTCTGGGAAAAATGTAAAATCATCAGCGAAGGAGCTGTGGAAGCTGAGCAGGCCGTGACGTGTCCACACAGATGCCTGAAACCTTATCCTCCAGTCAAAGCGCGAGGGCATTGAGCATCCAGGCTGGACTTCCAGGAAACAAACGGGCCCCTGGCCATTTTCACACTCCCAGAAAACTGCAGAGAAGTGGGCTGTTGCTGTGGTTGTATGTTAAGGTCAGTGCAGTTATTTAAAGTCACTGTGGTAAAGAGACCATAACCAAAAACTACCGACTGTCCAATGCAAGGAACGGTTTTCCAGGACTCCTTTTGCCCACACCACATACAAATTCCCTTCAGTCTTTTCGCTGCTGTCATTTCAAATTTGGACACACACCTCTACAGCACATTTCAAGAACTAGACCATCTTTAAAATTAATTTTTAATAATGTGTAATAATCCGAGCGGCCCTGGTCTGTGTGCAGAATTAGAATTCTTCTGATAGGAAAAGAAATATTTGTGCAGAGCCTTATGAGCAGAGCTGGCCCGAGGCTTCCCAGGGCTGATTGAGAAACCGCAGCCCCGCGCTGCTTAACCCGCTCCCTGCCGCTTCCCACCCGCCCACCTCTGCCAACACAGGGAATCGCTTTGGCTTTATTACATAGACAAAGGCTGAGGAGGAGGAGAGGCTTGCTATTGCACAAGGAGGACTCTTTGAAATTGAACATGGGCTTTATTTAAAACTGCCTGGAGATCATGAGGTCAGAGCTGAACACATTTATCCCACCAGGCACAAAGCCTCAGGGTCCCCCACAATTATGAAAGGGAGCCCCGATCTGCACGCCCCGTTCCCCTACTCAGAAGAGGCCAGGAGGGGACTCGGTGGCCGGCAGCGCCTTGCCTCCCGTCGGGCCTCCTGGGATTCACAGGTGGACCTGGCATCAGCGGCTGCCCTCCTTCCCAAGGCGGCTGGATCACAGGTAGCAGAGAGCATCAGCAGCGGCCTGAGCTCCCCAGATGAAGAGGCTGGTGAGGTTGCCGACATTGCCACGCGCGCCCATCCACCTGAAACCCAGCCGCAGCCGACCTGGGCGCACCTGAGTCTCTGCAAACTGCCGAGTGGGAGGGAAAGTCTTGCCTGCTGTTGTGGTGCCCGAGACTCTCCTGCCCTTGTCCTGCTGGTGATAATTACATCTATTCATGATTTCCAGTGACCTGAGAACACGGTCTGTCGCTCAAAGAATGTTCTTCCCAAAACCAGGTTGAAAAGAAATTCATTTCCAACCTCTATTCCCCGTGGGAAAAATCAGACCTAAAACCATAACTCTGAAGTTGAAAAGAATGGAACCTTGAACGAATGGAAGGAGCTGCTGCGGGAGACGTACTCTCCTTCTGTTTAGCTGGAAATCCAAAGCCCTTCAGAGCCGCAGCGTCCGCGTGTGGCTGGAGCGACTTCACTACCACAGCCTCGGGCGGGGGCTGGGTCATCAGAATGAACACACTTCCTAGTGAAGGTCTCAACCAAAAACCTGTCGGTGGCCTTTGTCCGTTGATTGTCATCTGTCCTTTGGAGCAGACGATGCGACACTTTTTGTTAACCACCACCACTGCCAGTGGTCCCACTGTATCTGAAGTTTGCCCAAGCTAGCCAGTTGATCTATACCAGCAGCTACTCTTGGTCACAACCGGAGGTAAAACCCACATAACGCTGGGAACGGATCAGTGTGACCCGCTCTCCTGAAGGAGACAGGCCGCACGGCATCTGGCTGCACCTGTTCTGGGTGTGGGTGGCACACCCCCGCCGGCCCCTGGGCAGACCCAGGACAGCTGCACTGAGGCGTGCTGAGGTGACGGTGGGTCTTGCCGTCGGAGTCCATGAAGCCCCAGCATGCCGGGCAGCTGCAGGTGGCACTGGTCTGTTCACCACCCATGAGAAGAAGGAAGAGCTGGCTGGCTGGGCCGCTGGCCGCTCCGTTACCTTGCAGCCAGTCACCTTTTTACTTAATCTTTCTCCTATTACTCACGTGTCTGATTATTAACCAAGAAACTGATCTTCAAGGAGTGCGTTGCTGCACCTCCTGAGGTCTGAAGGAGGATGAGGCTCCACCTCCCCTGGGTCTGTTGTCTACACCGTCTGATGCTTTCTCCGGCATCCATTTTCCTATGTAGCCATGAGCTTGTGGGAGCCTCAGGGCCTCAGCACACTGTGACACTGAGTCGCTCTGCAGGGACCCTGCTCTCACCCACTCCTCGGCATCTCGAAGCCACACTATGTCCACAAAAGCCCCCGAGCGTGCCTCACCAAAGATAGCAGAACATCTGTACCGAGGAACCCACTTCCTAGTGAATTGAGCCACTTTGGAGAAGGATTGTGCGGCACCATCTGTTTGGAGAGAGAGGCTGAGGCTGGCATTTCAGTCTGGTCTTTAACTCCGAGACACAGCCCTCTTGCCCTCCTCCCAAGTCCCAGTGAGTTCCCATGCAGTTTCCGGTCTATACTGACCCCTCCTGTGCCTACTGCAAGGTCAAAGCATGGCAGTGGGCAAGCTGCCCCTCGGAGCCTGCGGCCACCCAACCTGGATCCCTAAAGACCCCGTCCCCCTCACGCTCAGCTCCCAGTCCCTACACCTGCTGGTCCCGCTCGCCTCACTGCAGAAGCACCCGCGGCGGGGTGCCAGGCCTTCTGGGGCAGATGTCCTCTGTCAGCCTTTGCACTGAGACAGGCCCTTCCCTTCCTGGTTCCAGAGTCTGCAGCAGAGTCCAGCCTGAGCCTGGAGAGGCACGGGCAGCTCCCGGGTGTGTGCCTGCGACCCAGGTGTTTCCGAGTAAGTGAAGACACAGAGCTATGGGATGCCCCCAGGGAGGGGGCCGGCTGGAAGGTCTGCACTGCAGTCTGCAGGTGAGAACGTGCACCTGCCGAGACGGGATGTCACCATCCTGGGCCCCCGCCCTTGCCCCGGGGAACCTGTGTCAGAGCAGCCTACCCCCCATGGTTTAGGACCCCCCACCACCACTGCAGAGCTGCCTATGAGGACACAGTGGGACTACTGGACCATCCCACAGTGCCCTGGCAGAAAGCAGGTGGCGTCCCACGAGGGAGTGGGGGGCTTAGCCTACTGCCAAGCTGGGGCGGGGCAGGAAACCACTTTGGGTAGGAAAAGCCCCACCTGGAAGCCAGGCCCAGCAGGGATCCGTGTCCACCCAAGGCCTGAGGGCCAGCGGGAGAATCCTCGGCAGAGCAGGGAGGGCACCTCTGCAGGAAGAGTTGGGGCTGCACACCTGGCCTCTCTGCCCACCCTCTCACCTCTGCACCTCCTCACTGGGGATGGACACCTGGCCCCTCTCTGCCCACCCTCCCCCTCTTAGCCTCATCACTAGCTAGACCTGACCAGAAAGCAGAGGACTAGAAGGGCGGTGGAACAGACTCTTTAGGTACCTGGTGGACAATGGAAGATGGAAGAGCTGCCCTGTCCGGAGGCTGATGAGAGCCAGCCCTGAGGAAGACTCTCTCTCTCACGGCCAGAGACAGACACTGAGCACTTAGGGCCTTATCTGAACTAACAAGGGAGCTCAATGTGCCAACAGCCATCTTTGAAATACCTGTTTAAAGACTTTGTAATTATCAAAAGTTGTTTTTTTAAGTGTAATCAACTCAAGGAAATGTGGTGTGAAGCAGGAAGAACCAGCCACCTGTAAATAGCACTGTGGCTCCACGTGAAAAATGGGGTCTCCAGAGACCTAGATGCAAACACCGAGTTCTTCCCCCGAAATCTTCTGTGTGCCCACTGGAAATTATTAGGGCCTCAGTGTCAACAAACACCACAGAAAAGAGCCGTCTGAATCCGTTTCTTAAAACAGTTCATTAGTAACGGATACTATTTTATTGGAATGTGCTTGCTTTAAGTCACTTGCAAACATTAGCTCAAGTTATAAAAGCCCTAACAGATTCATTTGATAAAACTGGAGTGAAGCTTTTTAACCCAAGGACATTTTTTGTTTCAAATTCTGAAAGCACATTATTTCAATAACAACTTTAAGTTTCTGAGGCTGTACTGCTAGCCAGACATGTCTCTGGGAGCTCAAATGCCTACAAGTGTCTAACACGGCTTTAACATAAAGAGATCACAGTACACACCAGTAAAACCTGTAACACGGCTCTAACATAAAGAGATCACAGTACACACCAGTAAAACCTGCTTGCCAAGCTTTCAATTTACAAATCTATAAGAGGTGATCCACAGCAATATCTTACGGCCTTAAAAAATAAAATAATTTTCTGAGAGCTTTCATCACCACAAAATAAAGTGTGAAAGCAAACTCTAATGTATATTTTACCCTATTAGATAAAACAATTTCACAGTTATAAAATCAAGAAATTTTAAAGTAGAACTTAAATACTACAACAATTTTTAAAAAGTTTTGTAGGGACATGGATGAACCTGGAAACCATCATTCTCAGCAAACTGACACAAGAACACAAAATCAAACACCGCATGTTCTCACTCATAGGCGGGTGTTGAATAATGAGAACACATGAACACAGGGAGGGGAGCACTATACGCTGGGGTATGTTGGGGGGAAATAGGGGAGGGACAGTGGGGGGGGAGGGACAGTGGGGGGGGGGGAGGGGGGGGGAGATAGCATGGGGAGAAATGCCAGATATAGGTGAAGGG
>PVKP010010088.1:0-65853 GCA_004027715.1 Plecturocebus donacophilus
TGAGGGAGAGAGATGGCAGAGGGTAGACAAAAACAGCTGAGACGGAAATGTTCCGGTACCCCTTCCGGCTGACCCAGACCTGTCCTGTGCCATGTGCTGGTTTTATGATCTGCTTGGGTCTTCCTCACAGCCATACCCTGTAGTGACTGCCAGGAGGTTTTGAGAAGTACCGAGACCTCAGCAGGACATAGCTCCATCACTCAACAACATAAAAGACAAGAAACAGCGCCCCTACCCCCAAACTCCCCTTCCGGCTTCCGACATGCCTAGAGATTTTCATGTTCTGCTGCTGCTTTTAACATTGTACCATGAACCTGTCTCACCTTGCCACCACCACCTCTCATGTGTAGCAGTTTGCTGACTTTAATCTATCAGGTGCATGCATGCTGATTCATGCAGCCATCCCCTTCCACTGGACACAGGTCATTTCTAGCTTACTAGTTTTGCTATTGTAAATAATGCTGTTGCAACAATTTTGTTTTTCCCACATTTATTTATTTATTTATTTATTTTGCATTTTTCCCTTAAGGATAAATTCCCCCAAAGAGTTTATTGCTTTAGAGTATAAAACCCTTTTATGGCATTCCATGCCCAGGCCCATGCTATTTTCCCAAAAGCCTGTGCCAGTTTGCACAGTAGCCAGCAGCGCCTCCGGATGGCCAGCCTCACCCCCATGTGCCAGGGCTGGTGCCTGCTGCTTCTCTGGCCAGGTGACTGGATAGAGGCCTCTTACTGTCTGTGCTTCAGGCAGAAGTTTCCCGGCTCACCTTTACAGCTTGCTGATACTGCTGGGAATTGGCATAGATCTTCTGTACTTCCTGCTCCCTACGTGCTATCTCGTCTAGCAGGTTCTGTAAGACAAGAGTTTAAAAATCAAAACTAACTGGGAAAAAAAAACATGGACAAAGTTTCTGTTTTTTTTTTTTTTTTTTTTTTTTTTGAGACAGTCTCGCTCTGTCGTCCAGGCTGCAGTGCAGTGGCGCCATCTCGGCTCACTGCAGCCTTCACCTCCCCTGTTCAAGTGATTCTTCTGCCTCAGCCTCCCAAGTAGCTGGGACTACAGGCACATGCCACCATGCCTGGCTAATTTTTGTATTTTTAGTAGAGACCAGATTTCACCTTAATGGCCAGGCTGATCTTGAACTCCTGACCTCATGATCCACACACCTTGGCCTCCCAAAGTGATGGGATTACAGGCGTGAGCCACCTCGACTGGCCACAAAAGGCAGTTCTAAGGCCCTGTGAAGAAGGGCGAAGATCATTATCTCTGCTAGGAAATAAATGTTTATTGATGCTTTGGACCACCAGGCACTGTTCTGCTCTGTGACTCAGATTATGTCATTTAAACTTCAGGTGATCTCAGGATATAAGCAGCGTGACCACAAGCTTATGAGTGAGGAAAGCAAAGCTTTCGAGGTGGGGATGTGGCTGATGGGGTGGACCCAGGATTTGCATCTCAGCCATTGGCTTCCTGTGTTCCTCGTCCCTCACCCCAAGGCACTGCGTAGGGCATGGGAGAGGCAAGAGTCCCGTCTTTGGAAATGGGATTTTTCCCACAAGGGCTCCTCCTCGTTCTGTAGCTGTTCACTAATGTAGCCAACCCATGCCAAGCATCCAGTCTGCACCAGGCCCTATGTGGGGCACTGAGTTGGGTGAGGTGAGTCACACACTCCATTCTTGCTCTCAGAAGGCTGGGTGCTGGGAGCCTGAGAACTGAGGCCCAGGGAGGACACAGCTGTGGTAGGCCTTTGCCGTGCTCCGCCTCCCAAAGCTTGGCTCCCCAGAAAAGGACTTGCTGACCTCTGACCCTCCTTTGCCAGCATGTACCTGGAGCCACAGAAGTGACCATCTTACCTTCTGGTTCTTCAGCTTGGTCTCCATCTGGCTGAGGCTGTCTGTCTCCTGGGGCTCGTAACTGGGGATGCTGGCCAGGAACTGCAGCATGTGGTCGTGGCCACTGCGGTAGTCCTCGTAGGCCGCCTTGGCACTCCGCAGGCTCTGTGCCCTGCCGAGGCAAAGCGTTTAGGCCTTGGCCACAGTGAGCAGATGCCTCACTGAGCCCTCATTTTTTAAAAAAGTGGGAAACAACTAAATGTGACAACTAGAAACACCCCAAGCATCTCCCACACAGGGTGGGTGTTAATCAGGGAACGTCATGTTGGAGTGTGGAGAACGAGATAAGTCCATATACACTGACTTGCAGAGATGCCGATTGTGGATTACAAGACCCAGTAACCATGACTCAAAGGAGAGAGCACAGGGTCGTCAGAGAATCTGACAAACTCACCAAAATAAAAACAACAAAACATGTGGGACACAGCTAAAGCATTGCTTACAGGAAACTAGATTGCATTCTCAGAAAAGAAAAATGGCCACCAGCCACCGTACCCTCACCTGCGCTCCACCTGCTGGCACAGGTTGTCGAAACGCTGGCCCAGCTTGTGAACCTCGGCCTCCTGGCGCTCCAGGTCTGGGCAGTGCTCTTGGAAGCGGCTGGCCAGCGTGCTCGAGCACTGCTTGGCTGCCTGCAGATTCCGCTCCACCTCGCCCAGGAGGGACTTCTGGGCCTGTAACTCAAAGGCCAGGGCCTGGAGGGGCAGAGGAGGGGATGGTGGTGGTCCTGTGGCCAGAACTCCCAGAGCCAGGTGACAACAGCCTTGGAAGCCCCTGGGCCGCTGGCTGTGGGAGGGTGGGTAAGGCCAACAGCAGGAAGGACTGGAGCCTTCTTCTGCACATCTCAAACCTGGGTCACTTCTGCCATCTTCTGTTTTATTACAATGAACAAAGCCCTGAAAAACTAGCTTGTAAAAACCCTGCAGCAGGCAGCTCATGCCCGGCACTAGAAAAGCCTGCCACTGTCTGGCTGTGAGGCCTTGGCAAAGGCCTCGGGTCACAGACTTGAATGTTTTCTTTGCTCAGGCAGGCAACGTGTGAAGCTGGCCCGTGGCAACTGTGAGGGGAAAGCAGGCCAAGGAGGCAGCTGCTTCTCTGTCCACTGACTTGCCCTGTGGGCTGCAGCCCAGGATGCCAGCTCTGCTCAGCAAGAGATACCGGGAACCTGGATTATTAGGTGCTTTTTTTTTTTTTTTTTTTAAAGAGGGTGTTGGTTGGGCATGGTGGCTCACGCCTGTAATCCCAGCACTTTGGGAGGCCGAAGTGGGTGGATCACCTGAGGTCAGGAGTTCAAGAGCACCCTGAACAACATGGTGAAAGCTTGTCTCTACTAAAACTACAAAAAAGTTGGGTGTTGTGGTGGGCACCTGTAATCTCAGCTACTCAGAAGGCTGAGCCAGGAGAATTGCTTGAACCCAGGAGGAGGAGGTTGCAGTGAGCCAAGATTGTGCCATTGCACTCCAGCCTGGGATATAAGAGCAAAAAAAAAAAATAAAATAAAAGAGGGTGTTGCTATGTTGTCCAGTCTGGACTTGAACTCCAGGGCTCAAGCAATCCCACCTCCGCCTCCTGAGGGGCTGGCATTACAGGCAAGCGCTACTGCATGGGCTATTGCAGATATTCGATCCTAAAATGCTGGCACCCAAAATCCCATAGGTCACCCAGATCCCATGGACAGCTCGGATTTGTGCTGCCAGCCACCATTTGCAGTTCCCATTTGCCACACAGGGCATTCCAAACCCAGAGAGACTGGACGCTGGTGTCCTCGGCTGTCCAGACAGGGCGGGTGGATGTGCCTGATGCCCTCATCTGCTCAGAGCAGGACTCCCAGGACTCAGACCCCAGACTCACCGCCAGCTCCTGCCCCTTGCTGTCCAGGACACGGCTGCTCTCAGGCACGGTGTTGTCCTGATTCAGACGGTTCTCCTGTGTGGCCAGTGACTCCCAGCCCTGCTGCAAGCTCTTCTCCAGGCGGTTGGCCACATCAACCCTGAAGATACCGGTTAGGCATTAGGGGGTGCCCAACTGGCTCGCTGAATCCACCCCAACCTCCATGCTGCCCGCCTGCCACCCACTTCTCCTGGGCCAAGTCCAGCAGCTGCACCAGGCGTTCGTATTTCCGGTTGGTGTCCTCCACCCGGGTCCTCAGCAGGGGTGTGGTGCCACTGCTCGGGAGAGCCTGGATGAAGGCTTCGCCCTCGGCCGCACTCCGCGTCTTCTCAGGCTCGATCTGTAGCAGCTCGTTGGTGATGTTCTGTGGGAACCAGGGCCCCTCCATGTTGGACACAGCCAGGCAGCCCCTTTCACTGAGGATGTGCCCAGAGTGGGCACAAATTCCCACATCAGGGATGGCAGAAGCAGCCGGAGAGGCCTGGCACACTCAGGATCTGACCTGGGGTCTGGACGCTAGCCTGAGGGCTGTTTTTCATGAGCATCCCAGGGAACTGCTGCAGGTTCTCTGTGGACCACTGTGACACCAACAGCACCTGGGCAGCTGCTGGCCTGTGCTGTTCTAAGCACGTGGACGCTTCTGTTTAATCTTTGTGGTAATCCTGGGAGGTGGGTACTATGACTCCACCCACTCATGGGTAGGCGGGGGCACGTGGCGACTCTCAGCAACTTACGAGAAGACTTGTGGGGTCAGGCTATACCTAAGACCACCATCCTCTCGCCGTGATTCAGCCCTCACTGGGAGGCCCCATCAGGAGCTATGGCACCTCTCCAGTCCCAGATCCCCTTCTGTAAAATCGGAGTGCTACTCCCTGCCTCAGGGCTGTGTGGAGGATGGAGGCGACTTTATGTAGGAAAGGAGGTGGGGGTGGCGGCCCCGCCACATGCTCCCTGGCATCAGCTCACTCTGTCCTCACCACCACCCTGTGAGCAGGGCACACCTAGCCTACTGAAGACACTGAGGTGTGGGGTTTAGCCAACGTGACTGTAGTCAAGCCAGCCAGTGACCGGGCCCTGTGCAATTCCAGAGTCCACATGCTGTGCCAGGCGCCCAGTTGACAAGCCGTGCAGGGATAGTGCAAACCTTGTCAGGTCTTTCTCCTGGGGATGTGTCTGGAAAGAGCCCAGGCACCTCCCTGGAGGCCTGGTCCTTGGTCTGGAACCTGGGGAGGTGATGGGAGCAGCCCGGCCACCTCCACAACTGGGAACCCGGTTACATGCAGCAGGCTGTCTCTGTCAGACATGTGCAGTGAGTGTCTCAGGACCCCATGGGGAAAAGACCTCGATTAGGGGCCCCAGGGGGCCAGCGCAGGACTCCCCAGGCCCCGCCTGTGCTCTTGACCTGCAGGTACCTTGAGGTCCTTGGCCCGCTCAGCACTGTCCTGCACAGCCCGGCCTTGCTCCAGTGGTGGCCGCAGGATCCCAGTGATGGCCTTCTCCTGCCGGTCCAGGTCGCTGGCCACATTGTCCAAGCCAGCCAGCAGCTGGCGCCCCTGCAGGTCAGAGGCATCTGTGGAAAGAGGGAGGACACAGGCAGGGGTGACAGTGGGTCAGGGGTATGAGGCCCAGGGAGGGACCTAGGTGACCAGCACCTGCCCTACCCCACGCCCTGCGCCAGACCCCTGCTGTCCCATCCATAGGACAGACCCTGGTCCAGCCCCTCCTCCCTGGCACCCCAGAGCCTCAGGAGAGTGGCCCTGGCACCCACCTCCGGGGTTCTCCGTCTTCAGCACCTCATACCGATGCTGCAGCGTGCGTTTGCTCCCGGCTGCCTTCTGCCGCACACTCCGGTACTGGCTGCCTAGGCTGTGAGGACAGGAATGAGCTGGGGACCTGGGCAGCCTACCACCCTCCTGCACCCACAGAAGTGGGACTGCAGACCCTGGCTGGGCAGACACCCCAGAGGAGCCTATGGCTCCTTAGATGCAGACAGAAAGCGCTCGCTGTGGTGATGGCCCTTCCGTGCTCCTGGGCTCAGAACCCTTCTTCCTCTCTCCCTCCTTCTCTCTTCCTTCTCCATACAAAGTCTTACTACCTACAGTAGTCTGTCCAATAATCTTCACCAAGATGTTACCTCTGAGGAAGCATACAAAGCAGGTGCTCAATAAATACTTGAATAAATGAAGCCATTCCCGGAATCATCGACTCATTCAGCAGGGAGTTCCTGGGCACCTACTTTGCACCAGGTACTGGACTAGGCCCTGGAGAGAGGAAATTCAAGGAGCCCAGACCCAGCGAAACTGATGAACACGCGAGTCACTAAATAAAAAGCAGCACATGCAGTGGAAGAAGGTGTCTGGGAGCCAAGAGGAGGCAGCCCGTATCCCAGCTGAGTCCTCCAGTAGAGGGGCTGGGGACTTCGGGTGCAGGGAGCAGTGCATACAGGAGCAGAGGCCCTCAGAAATGGCTGGCTGGAAGAAGCCCAGAGCGAGACACGTTCAGCAAGTCAGCCAGCCCAGCGACCTGCCCGTCCTGCATGAACCTCCGAAGTAGTGTAGATGGAGGGTGTCAGTGACCGCCCCCCAACGCTGAGTCCAAATGCCCAGGGCTGTGAATGGGGCCCGAGAAGCCCCAGGAGTAGGACTGGTCCGTGCAGGCTCCCGCCTTTGCCCTTGTACCTGTCAGCCAGAGCCAGGGCCTCGGGGTCTGTGGGGGGGATCACAAAGCAGACGGCAGGAGCTATCAGCTTGTTCCCAGCGCTGTCTGTGAGCTCCCAGCTCTCCCCGTTGTTCTTCTGCAGGGTGTAGCTGTAGCCCCGTGATATCAGGCCCTGGCAAGGGCAGGCCGGACAGTCAGGATCCAGGGAGGGGCTGAGGAGTGACATGGCCTGGGAGCCCGGTCGCCATCTCACTCCTGCATCCCTGACTCTTGAACCTGAGGAGCCCTGACTCTTTGCCTGGACTCTGCCCATCAAGTTGGGAGGGGCACGCAGGAGGGGCACAGGTGTTGAGGCTGCCAGCCCAGGAACCCACTTCCATTTCCCTTTGGAGAACCTTTCCTCCTAATTCCCAGTCCCTGTGGTCTCATTCCTTCTCCATTCCCAAGCTCCAGATGGACACGTGACTTGGACCTGGCCAATGAGAGAGTGGCATTCCCCAGCCACAGTCATTGGTATATGGTGGACACGAATTCTCTGGCCACAGTGATTGGTGTAGGACAGACACGTGACTCACGGTGGGCCAATGAGATCCTGCCCTGGGACTTCTGGGGAGTGGCTGGGGTTGCTCAGCTGGTGGAACACAGGCCAGGCCAGCTGGGGTGGGGGTCGCATGGGGATGCTGGTGTACCTGCATGAGGGGAAGGGTTGGCAGAGTGACACCAACCATGGAAACAGGCAAAGGTTCCCAAGAACGTTGCCTGAGGCCCGGGATCCAGCCATGTTACCCCAAAGACTTTGTAGTGACGTGGACAGAGAAGCTGGCTCCGCACACCTGCTCCCCCTCGAAGTCACAGAGTGCCTCCACGGGGATGGGCTTGAGCGGCGTCTCCCGCCGGTACTTGAGGGGCACCACCTGCTGGCCTCGTTTCTGCAGCCCCCGCACCACGTCCTCATACTTGTCCAGCACCTTCTCCTGGTCCTGGAGACAGTGGGGTGGGGGACCCGGGTGAGACCAACAGCCTTTCCCCTGGTGGGAGGGCGCTGAGTGGGGGCTGGGATCAACAGGTGGGGGCTGTGGAGGGGCCTGTCCACGGCTGAGGGCAGGCGTGGTATAGAGGGGTCCCCCGCTCCCCTGCCCCAAGCCAGCAGGGGTCCTGGGCCATTGCTCACATCCAGCTCCCTCAGGAGCAGCTCAATCTGGTACCGGTCCTTGAAGTCAGGGCCGTATTTCTGGTTTAGGTCCGAGTCCACCTTGCGCAGCAGCTCTTGAGCATCCTTCATATCTCTGTGGAACTAGGGGAGAATGTGGCCGTCACAGCCAGGAAGCCACTAGAAGCACCTGGGCTTCTGTCTGAGGCTTCAAGCTCATCCCTCAGATGGGACCCTGTGCTGAACCTGAGGCTCCCTTCGTGGAGACAGCCCCACCATCCCTGAGCCAGCTCCTTGGGGAGAAGCCAGGTCCTTTCCCACCTATCCACGAGATGCCACCTCTGTGACATGTTTCCTTTCATACGCAAGTAAGTTTTGGGGTGTCTTTGATTCCGTTCCTCTCTCTGTACTAGGAACACCCAGACTTTATACCTTCTTTCCAGGTTTTGATAACAGCATCCCCTTTATGTTCTCAAAAATTCTCTTGCCCATTCTTCAGTCTGTAACTCTTGGGTCGCTGTCCGCTAACCCCTGGCCCAGCGATTTGCCCCTCTCCTGCATGAACCTCCAAGGGGGTGCAGAGGGGTGTGTCAGCGACCCCCCTCTCCCCACAGGCTGAGCACTTGGGCTGCAGTCATGAACAGCACCTGAAGCCCCCACTGTGTAGCTCAGACAGTGAATGAGGAGGGACACGGGGTCACCCACATCCAGCTTCCCCCAGACACCTCAGTCCTAAGAGTCACCCGCAGTTTGTTAAGAACTCTCATTCCTCTGCAAACAGACAAGCATCCAGCCACAGATGAGTGGATACACACTGGTCTATCCGTACCCTGGGATATGATTCAGCCATGAAAAGCAGCGAAGCACTGAAAGTGCTCCGACACGGATAAACCCAGAAAACGTGGTGCTCAGTGAGACAAGCGAGACACAGAAGGGCGGAGACTGCATGATTCTGCTTATCCTTTACATTCATTCTAGACAGGAAACATCTGGAACAGGCAAGCCCACAGAGACAGCAAGCAGACCAGAGGCGACCAGGGCTGGGAGAGCAGGAGTGGAGACTTACTGCTGAGTGGGTGCAGGTTTTTTTTCTGAGATGGAGTCTCTCTCTGTCACCCAGGCTGCAGTGCAGTGGCACGATCTTGGCTCACTGCAACCTCTGCTTCCCAGGTTCAAGTGATCCTCCTGCCTCAGCCTCCCAAGTAAATGGGACTACAGGTATGTGCCACCATGCCTGGCTAACTTTTGTATTTTTAGTAGAGATGGTGTTTCATCATATTGGCCAGGCTGGTCTCGAACTCCTGACCTCTGGTGATCTACCTGCCTCGACCTCCCAAAGTGCTGGGCTTATAGGCGTGAGCCACCATGCCTGGCCAGGGTTTCTGTTTGGGGTGATGGAAAGAGTTGGAATAGATAGTGGTGATGGTTGCATTGTGAAACAATGAATGCCACTAAATTATACACTTAAAAATGGCAAATTGGCCTGGCACAGTGGCTCACACCTGTAATCCCAGCACTTTGAGAGGCTAAGAGTGGAGGATCACCTGAGATCAGGCGTTTGAGACCAACCTGACCAACATGGTGAAACCCCGTCTCTACTAAAAATACAAAAATTAGCCAGGCAAGGTAGTGGGCACTTGTAATCCCAGCTGCTCAGAAGGCTGAGGCAGGAGAGTCACTTGATCTCAGGAGGCAGAGGTTGCAGTGAGCCGAGATGGCACCACTGCACTCCAGCCTGGGTGACGGGGCGACACTCTCTTAAAAAACAAAAGGCAAATTTTGTTTTATGTATCTGCATGTATATTCTAGATTTTGCAAAAATTAAAACCCCACACACTCATCCCTGGGCTCCATATGACCTGGGGATCAGACTCTGGCCCCGGTCCCCAAGGAGGATGGACAGGGGCCAACAAACTCGGGACATGTCTGCACATGCCATCAGAAGCTTGGGTGCTGGGCACCTGGGATGGCAGCGCTGCAAGGCTCCTGGATCAAGCAGCACGAGGCCACGTGTGAGCCAAGGAGGCACTGAGCGCTCTCAGGGAGTAGTACCCCGGTGCTGGGGGTGCTCCTGGGAGAGGTAGGTACCTGGTGGTAGTCCTCCATGTACTTGAGGTGGCTCTCCTCACAGATGAGCAGGTTCAGGTACTCCTTCCAGTCTGCGTGCACAGCCTCCATGTGTGCCTGCCAGCAGAAGAGGGGCTGGTCACCATTGGGCAGGTACCGGAGACGCCAAAGGAGGGACTTCTGAGATATTGGACTGGGGCATGGCGGGGGAGGGAGGCATCTGGTATCTGCCTGGGTGTGGCTTCCACAGAGGTAGCCAGCTTCTGCTCAGGGATAGGAGGAAGAGGGGTCATGTTAAGGAGCCAAACAGGGATGTCACGTGCAGATGCCCAGGCTGTGCGGTACACAAGGGGCAAGTGCAGGCTTCCTCTGCCTCAAGTAGTGCCTTCAGCACATCTGCGCAAAGGCACTGTCGTGGACTGAATAGTGTCCCATCAAATCCATGACCCTGGCCGGGCGCGGTGACTCATGCCTGTAATCCCAGCACTTTGGGATGCTGAGGTGGGTGGATCACCTGAGGTCAGGAGTTCGAGACTAGCCTGGCCAACATGATGAGACCGTGTCTACTAAAAATACAAAAAGTAGCTGCGTGTTGTGGTGTGCACTTGTAGTCCCAGCTACCCTGGAGGCTGAGGCAGGAGAATAGCTTGAACCCAGGAGGTAGAGGTTGCAGTGAGCTGAGATCACTGCGCCACTGCACTCCAGCCTGGGCAACAACAATCAAACTCCATCTCAAAAAAAAAAAAAAAAGATGGGACATTATTTGGAATAGGATCTTTTCAGATGTCATTAGTTAGGGATCCTGGAATTAGAGTGAGCCCTAAATCCAGTGACTGGTGTCCTTTATAAGAAGAGAGGACACAGAGAGACATGCAGAGAAAAGGCCGTGTGAAGATGGAGGAAGGGACTGGATTGATGCACCCACTCGCCAAGGGCTGCTGACAACCTCCAGAAGCCGGAAGAGCAAGGAAGGCACCTGCCCTAGAGCTTCCAGAGGGAATGAGGTCCGGGAGCACCTTGATTTCAGACGCACAGCCCGCAGACCTCTGAGAGAACGCATATCTGTTGTTTAAAGCCACTAAGTTTGTGGTAACTTGTTGCAGCAACTCTAGGAAACTAATACAGACCCCACAGGGGCTTCAGAAGTCCAGGAGCTGAGGGCAGAGGTGTCAACGGATCAGGATAAACAGAGGAGACAGAGTCACACAGAGCTAGAGACAGACGAACACAAGATGAAGCTTGCAGGACCCCCAGCTTGGGGGTCTGCCCGAGCTCCAGGTGGCCCACAGGCAGAGGCCGACCAGAAGCCACCCTGGAGGAGATGTGTGGCCTCAGGGCGCACGTACCTCAATGGAGTTCCTCCCGGGGTGCTCGGCCGCCAGCAGCTGGTCGCCCTCGCTGTGCAGTTTGTTAATTCTCTCCTCTTTGGCCTCCAGGTTCCGGTTGATGAAATTCTGCAATGGGGGGAGGGGAGGAGCCTCAGTGCCCAGCCTGCCAGCCCCATGCTCCCTCCAGGGCTGCCTCCTCCCTGGTGCCCCAGGGCCCCCATGCTCACCTCGTACTGGCGCCGGCGGCTGGGGTAGTCGAGGTTGCGGTCACTCCAGTCGTACTGCATGCGGCCCTTGGCCTGCTGGTCCAGCCAGTATAGCTCGTTGGTACAGCGCTGCATGTAGTCCTGCAGTGAACTCAGGTGCTGCTGCCGGGCCTGTGACGCCGCCTGCAGGGGCCGGCGCAAGGACAGGGCCGCATCCTCAGCCTGCTGCCACTGCTCGCTTCCCTCCCCCACTCCCACAGGGCCCAGCTTAGCCACTTCCAGGCCAGGCCCCTTTGGACAAATCACCTGACCGCCTAAAACTCATTCATTCATTCAGCAAATGTTTACTGAGCAACTACTATGCGCTGGACGTGGCTCCAGGCACTTGGGATACGGCAGTGAATGAAACACACAAAACCCTTACGGAACTGACATTTTTGTGAAGGGTGAATTTACCCATCTGTAAATGGAATGATGACGGCCCCAACTTCACAGGGCACAGAGATTGGCATATAGTTGGTGCTCAATAAATATCAGTAACTACAGCTTCTACTGTTTATCATGATCATCTTATAGAGGGCTGGAAGGAAAGCACCACTTTAAGTCTGAGAAGCGGGGGTGAAAGGGAAAGGAGGGATGTTTGCATTTTGGCACACGGGGCCCTCCCCAAGCCAGCACTAAGCTAAGGACTTCTGCAACATTAATTCATTTCATCTTCAAAGCGACCTTATGAGACAGGAACACGTAGGAACTCCATTTCACAGATGAGGAAACTGAGGCTCCCAGAGACTAAGTAACTTGCTCAGGGTCTCACCACCAACACTAAGGGGCAGAGGCAGCATGGTTCCTAATAAAGACACGATGCTGCCTGTGTATTCTCTGAGATGTCTGAAACACTGGCAGCGAGGAAGCATTTGCATGACACTCATGCAAGTTTTAAAAGAATGCATTCTTTAAAGGTTTGGGAAGGAAAATGGAAAGCTTCTGTATAGAAAGCAAGTGGCACACAGCAGGGGCTTAATAAGCAGGACAGGCAGTACCCCCTGGGGTCTATTAAGGTTTTCCCTGAGCAAAAAGGGCAAACCTGGCAGCCACTCAGGACGGGGCTGGGGCAGGTCTCTTCCCACCTTAGCCCCTCTCCTGATTGAAACGTTTACTACACACCTGTCTTTTTTCTTTTTTTTTTAAAGACAGGGTCTTGCTCTGTTTCCCATGCTGGAGTGGGAGTGGCACGATCTCAGCTCACTGCCGCCTCCACCTCCTGGGCTCGAGTGATCCTCCCACCTCAGCCTCCCAAGTAGCTGGGACGACAGGCATGCCACCAAGCCCAGCTAATATTTAAATTTTCTGTAGAGCTGGAGTCACCCTATGTTGCGCAGGCTGGTCTCAAACTCCTGGGCTCAAGTGATCCTCCTGCCTCTGCCTCCCAAAATGCTAGGATTACAGGTGTCAGCCACCACAGCTGGCTGCTTGCGTCATTTTTAGAAGAATACATCCTTGGCCGGGCACAGTGGCCAAGCCTGTAATCCCAGGCCTTTGGGATTTCCTGTAATCCCAGCCTTTGGGAGGCTAAGGCAGGCAGATCACAAGGTCAGGAGATCGAGACCATTCTGGCCAACATAGTGTAACCCAGTTTCTACTAAAAATAGAAAGATCAGCTGGATGTGGTGGCTCGTGCCTGTAGTCCCAGCTACTTGGGAGGCTGAGGCAGGAGAATTCACTTGAAACCAGGAGGTGAAGGATGCATTGAGCCAAGATGGCGCCACTGCACTCCAACCTGGCAACAGAAGGAGACTCCTCAAAAAATAAGAATAATAATTTATATATACATATATCCTTGTCCCCAGGACTCCGAGCTTCCCACCCTCTTCCTTCCCCGGGAGGCTTTTCCCCAAGGGAGCTCCTCACCAGCAGTTTCTGGTACTTGGCCCGGAGTTCACTGTTCTGCTCCTGAGGACAGAGCCAAGGGCACGGGTCAGGGGCAGGATGCAGGTGCGGCCCCCTCCATCCCTGGGTCCTCACCACACCAGCACACACCCCACCTTGTCCCCATCCTTGGCCAGGTGGGGCCCGATAGCCTTGACCTCGTTGTGAAAGATGTTGTGCTCCTCCACTTGGTGATCCACCAGTGGCAGGTCAGTCCCGAAGCCCTGGCTGCTCAGCTTGTCCTGGCCGGGAAGGCAGAGAAGCAACAGGAAGACGGTGGGCTGCGGGCTGGGGATGTGCAGCCACCCCAGGAGCCTCGGTGGTGGCCATGATGCTGCTCTCTTCCTCACAGGACCCCGCGGAGCCACAGGGAAATGCTGGCCACACCTTCAACCCTGACGTTCCGCTTGCTGAGCACTGACCTCCGTATTGTCTTTCATCTCACACAGCCTCAGAGGCCAGCAAGGTTACCGTCCCATCTTGCAGATGAGGACACAGGCTGAGTAAGGCAAGTCACTTGCCCAGGGTCATGCCGCTAATGCTGGGGAAGCTGGCCAGGCATGGTGGCTGATGCCTGTCATCCCAGCAATTTGGGAGGCCAAGGCAGGCGGATCACTTGAGCCTAGGAGTTTGAGACCAGCCTGGCCAATGCTGGCAAAAAATACAAAAAAATCAGCCACGTGTGGTGGCATGCACCTGTAATCCCAGCTACCTGGGAGGCTGAGGTGGGAGGATCACCTAAGCCTGGGAAGATGAGGCTGCAGTGAGCCATGATCATGCCACTGTTCTCCAGCCTGGGCAACAGACTGAGACCTTGTCTCAAAAATAAATAAATAAATGAAAAATAAAATTAGGGAAGCTGAGGCTTGAACCTGGGACACCTAGCTGCAGCGGCTGCCTGTTTCTCTGTGGCGAAGGCACAAGAAAAACAGAGACTAGCCAGAAATCTGGCTGCTCCCACCCCAGCCTGTCCACAAAGCGTTGCCAGGACCCCAACACATCAGGGTTGGAAGACGGGACCCAGGAGCGGCAGCCAGGCGCAGCTCACAGGCCCCAGAGTCCGAATCACCGCTACCTGAGCTGTGTGACCCTGACTTGGCACTGCACTTCTCTGAGCCTCACTTTTCCCATGGGCACACTGGAAAAACATCGAGACCAGCGCTCTCTTCCCAGCAATACCCGGGATGCTGATTAAATGGTGAGGTTCTCCCTGCACACACATGGCCCCCTCCAGCTGAAGCCCTGGAGCCGGCGGCCCCGCCCTAGCCATACCAGCTTCTCCTCCACCAGTGCCGCCCAGTTGACCTGTGGGTCCACTTCCTTCACCGCCAGGCTGTAGATCTGCTTGTGTTTCCCGCGAAGGTTGATCACGCGTTCCTTCAGCTGACGAATACTGATGAGAAAGAGGGTGCCCGCTTAGTGGGGCTGGTTGGCACTGCCCATGTCTCAGGAGGGGGCTCCCACCCAGACCCTGGCCTCAGTGGCCTGAAAGGATACGGCGACCATGATCTTGGGTTCTAGACAATCACTGCATCCTCCCACCCCCTCTCTCCCCTCGTCCCACCCACTTTCTTTCTTTTTTTTTTGAGACAGAGTCTTGCTCTGTCGCCCAGGCTGGAGTGCAGTGGCACAATCTCAGCTTAGGGCAACCTTCACCTCCCGGGTTCAAGTGATTCTCCTGTCTCAGCCTCCTGAGTAGCTAGGATTACAGGCATATGCCACCTCGCCCAGCTAATTTTGTATTTTTAGTAGAGACAGGGTTTCACCATGTTGGCCAGGCTGGTCTCAAACTCCTGACCTCAGGATCACCTGACCTCAGGTGATCCGCCCACCTCAGCCGCCCAAAGTGCTGGGATTACAGGCGTGAGCCACCATGCCTGCCCTATCCACTTTCCCTCAATTTTCCTTCCCTAATCAGACTTTCCTGAGGGCCTACTAGGTGCCCAGAACCATAGAAGGTTCTGGAATAAGCAGGAAGGACCTTGTTTTCTAGAGTCTGTCATCCAGCAGGGCCCATGGGGTGGTGCATACCATGCCAAAGACAAGTCCCGGAGGGTGTGGGGTATCGAGAGAGCCTGGCCCTTGTTGGGAGTGTGGGGCATAGGGCAAGGGGGGCTGATTCATCCATGATAAACTGAATGCGAAGTGAGCCAAGGAAGCCAGGGACAGGGCACCAGGCAGCAGGAGAGCTAGCTCAAAAGCTCAAAGGTCAGGCTGGTGGCTCCAGAAAAGGGACATCAACTCCCCGAGTCTCCCTTTCCCTAATTGCAAAATACGGTAGTCAAGAAGACCACATGAGCCTCTGGTGCATGCCTGGCACCTTGTTAGCCCTTGATAACCTCTGACTTGGGCTCCCAAATGCTGAACAGGATCCCCAGCCCTGGCCCACAGCCCCCGATCGCTCCCCTGAGATGAAAAGCAGAAGGGACCTACTCCTCGGCAATCATGTCTCCCTGCGGGTGCTTCATGTGCTTGGCAATGGCCACGTCTGCCTCCAGCACGTACAGCAGCTTCTCTGAGTCCAAGACCTTCTGCAGGGTTGCATCCCGGTGCTCAGGCTGCCGACCCTCCTGCAGCCGAGCCACGTCCTGTGAGAGTCACAAGAGAGGGGACAATGGACAGGAGCTGAGAGCGGGCACTGTGGCAATGGGAGGGGTAGGATAAGCCCCAGTCAAAGGATAAGCCTCACGCCCGCCTGTAATCCCAACACTGGGAGGCTGAGGTGGGCAGATCACCAGGGGTCAGCAAGGTGCTCCCCTTCTTTCCCTTTTTCTTTTTTTTGAGACCAAGTCTCACTCTGTTGCCCAGGCTGGAGTGCAGTGGCGCAATAGCTCACTGCAACCTCCGCCCCCTGGGTTCAAATCATTCTCCTGCCTCAGCCTCCCAAGCAGCTGGGATTACAGGTGCCTGCCACCACGCTGGGCTAGTTTCTGTATTTTCAGTAGAGACAGGGTTTCACCATCTTGGCCAGGCTGGTCTTAAACTCCTGACCTCGTGATCCACCCACCTTGGCCTCCGAAAGTGCTGGGATTACAGGTGTGAGCCACTGCGCCCAGCCTCCTCCTTTCCCTTTGAATAACGCGTTCCAGGCTTGTCTAGATGGAGCACAGTCGGTAGTTCCATCTCTTTCTTGCTAAGTGGTATTTCTCAGTTTACTTTGCAAAGCGGGTATTTGCCTTATGCCCCCTCCAGCCCGTCCTTAAGCACCCAGCAAACAGAGCTCAAGCGCCTACTGTATGCCAGATGTTGGGACACAGCTGTGAACAGAAGAGACATGGCCTCCCTGCCTGGCACTCATAGCCCAGTCTGCGAGACCACCAGGAAGGCCAGGCAAAGGATGAGCCTCAAAGAGGTGACTGCAAGTCCCTCCAAGTCAGTGTTTATGAAAGAAATGCACCAGAGGCGGAACGACGGGGACCTGCTTCAGCTCTGGCGGTCAGAGAAGCCTCTCTGCGGTGGAGACACAAGCTAAGAACAAAGGATGAAAGGGATAGGTGTTCCAGGCACAGAACAGTCTGTGCAAAGATCCTGAGGCAGGAGAGAGCGAGCTAAAACTAAGCCGTAGTGAAAGGCCACTGTGGCTAGAAGACAAGGATAGAGAGGAAACAGGGCAGGCAGGGGGCAGAGCACAGAACGGCTGCAAGGAGTGGTCCCGCATAGCTCCACTTGTGCTAAAATGGGATGCCTCCAGGGGCTCTGCAGGGAGAGGATGTTGGTAGTGAGGCTGTGGGCTGGGAGAGCAGGTAGTGGTCTGTGGCAGCAGCTAGGTGAGAGCAAGGTGGCACCAGCGAGAAGGAACAGAGCAGGGGCGGTGGGGACTATCTGGGAGGGGCCATCGATGGTTGCTGATGAGTGCAAGGCTTCTGTTCATCTGGGGAAGAGTGATGAATGGCAGCCGGGACAGCAGGTTTTAAAACTATCGGGTTAATTCACTGTGTCAGTATTTCAGAAGGCCAGCTGTGAGTCTGCACCATGCTAGGTCCTAGGGATGAGCCCCTGAGTGATCCCCAGTCCCACAGGGGAGGCAGGCACATGTCAGTGAGGGGACTGAGTGCAGGTTGGCTGATGCTGGGGCACCCACAGGCAGCCGCCAGTTCCATCCCCTGGCTGGGTCTCCGTATCCCCATCTCTATAATGCGCATAAGGAAAATACCCACTTTGTGAAGTGAACTGAGAAATACCACTTAGCAACAAAGAGCAGGAACTACGGACCGTGCTTCATGTGAACGAGCCTGGAAGAGGTTATTCAAAGGGAAAGAAACCAGACAGAGCCCACATGAGTGGGATCCATTTACGTCAAGTGTCCCAAATAGGCAAGTCCAGAAAGACAGAAAGTCTCTGTCTCTTAGTTGTTGCCTGGGGCAGGGCTGGGAAGAGGCATTGACAGTAAATAGGCACAAGAGATCTTGTGCCAGACGAAAATGTGCTGAAACTGACTCATGGGCATGGCTGCGCCCCTGGCTCAAGTTACTCAAAATCATTGACTTGTACACTTGAAATGGGAGCATTTTATAAGTAAAATATGTATCCATAAAGTTGTTTTAAAAAAAGAAAAAGTGGCCAAGTGCAGTGGCTCACTCCTGTGGTCCCAACACTTTGGGAGGCTGAGGTGGGCAGATCACGGGGTCATGAGATCGAGACCATCCTGGGCAACATGCTGAAACCGAGTCTCTACTAAAAATACAAAAAAATTAGGTGAGTGTGGTGATGCCTGTAATCCCAGCTACTCGGGAGGCTGAGAGGTAGGAGAATCGCTTGAACCTGGGAGGCGGAGGTTCTGGTAAGCCAAGATTGTGCCACTGTACATCAGCCTGATGACAGAGCTAGACTCCATCTCAAAAAAAATAAAAATAAAAAATAAAAATAAATAAAAGAAAAGAAGGAAAAAGGAAAAAAAGAAGAAAAATAAGAAATACACAGGGGCGATGTGGTGCCGGTATGAAGTAAACTTGGCTTCCTATTGGAGGAAGAAAATGTGTCGAGTGTCTTTGCCTGGCTATGTCTGGGAGGGCTAAGGGGTGAACAGGCCTGGCTCCCCAGGGAGTTGGAGGTGAGGCTGATGTCGCCAAAAGCCAATGGAGCTCAGCACAGTGGCTCATGCCTGTAATCTCAACACTCTGAAAGGCTGAGGAAGGAGGGTTGCTTGAGCCCTGGAATGCAAGACCAGCCTGGGCAATATAGGGAGACTCCACTTCTTATAAAATATTTTTTTAAAGTAGCTGGGTGTGATGGTATGCACCTATAGTCCTAGCTACTCAGGAGGCTGGGGCAGGAGAATCACGTGAGTCCAGGAGTTCAAGGCTGCAATGAGCTAAGATTGCACCACTGTACTCCAGCCTGGGAGGCAGAGCGAGACCCTGTCTCAAACAAACCAACATACCCAAAAAGCCAAAGGAACGCGGCATCCCCCAACCCTGGGGTACGCTGGCCAGTGAATTACAACAAAACATCACACTTCTTGGCTTGGAGTGGGATTTTATCCACTCCACTATCACCAGCTTCCCTGAGCTGCAGATCAAAGATTAATTTTGCAAAAGGAAGAAGTCCATTAATCATTGCCTAATTCATGAAGCTGCCAGGTGGGAATGCAAGCTCTCTCAAAACACTGGCTGAGAGAGAAAGAGGACATCTAGCTGAGGGAGGCTAGTGTGCAAAAGTTCAAAGTCAGGCAGAACTGATCGATGGTGAGAGATTGGCATAGGGTTAACCTCTGAGGGATATTAACTGGGGAGATGGACAGGGAGCTTTCTAGACAGTGTTATCCATCTTGCCCCAGACAGTGGTAACATGGGTATCTACTGATGCAAAAATTCACCCAGGTGAAGTCTTCAAATGTAGACACTTCTATACAGTTTATATAAATTATACCTTGATAAAAAAAGTTTTTAAAGTCATAGGGGCCAGGCACATGGCTCACCCCTATAATCCCAGCACACTGGGAGGCCCAGTCGGGGGGACTGCTTAAGCTCAGGAGTTTATGAGACCAGCCTGGGAAACATAGTAAGATCCTATCTCAAAAAAATATATAAAAATTAGCCAGGCATACTAGCATGCGCCTGTAGTCCCAGCTACTTGGGAGGTTGAGGTGGGAGGATGGCTTGGGCCCAGGAGGTTCAGGCTTCAGTGAGCTGTGATCATGCCACTGCACTCCAGCCTGCGCAACACAAGGAGACTCCATTTCAAAAAAAAAAAAAAAAAAAAAAGTTTAGCTCACTCCTATAATCCCAGCACTTTGGGAGGCTGAGGCGGGTGGGTTACCTGAGGTCAGGAGTTCAAGATCAGCCTGGCCAACAAGGTGAAACCTCGTCCCTGCTAAAAACACAAAAATTGGCTGGGCATGGTGGCACACACCTGTAATCCCAGCTACTCAGGAGGCTGAGGCAGGAGAATCGTTTGAACCCAGGAGGTGGAGGCTGCAGTGAGCTGAGATGGCACCACTGCACTCCTGAGCAACAGAGTGAGACTGTCTCAAAAAAAGAAAAAAAAGAAGAAGAAGAAGAAGAAAGAAATAAAGAGAGAAAGAAAGAAAGGAAGGAAGGAAAAAAAGAAAGAAAGAAGGCAGGCAGACAAAAATAGTTCAGGCTAAGCACACATGGCTCATAACTGTAATCCCAGCACTCTGGGAGATCGAGGCAGGAGGATGGCTTGAGGCCAGGAGTCAAGACCAGCCTGGACAACATAGCAAGACCCTGTCTCTACAAAAAATAAAATAAAAGTGGTTCAAAATTATCTCCCAAATACATGATTGTTATTCAGAGTCATTACTCCAGCGAAATAAAATGAGGTTAAACCCTTTTCTTTCTCCCCCTCTCTCTCTTACACACACACACACACACAAAGATCAAACAGATGTACCCCAATATGTTAATACTCAATGGATACCTTTGGTGGTGGAATTCTACATGATTGATTTTATTGATTGACTGACTGAGGCCGGGTGTCCCTCTGTTGCCCAGGCTGGGTGCAGTAGTGTGATATTGGCTCACTGCAGCCTTAACCTCCGGGGCTTAAGCGAGCCTCCCACCTCAGTCTCTCGAGGAGCTGGGGTGACAGGCACACACACCACCACGCCTGGCTAATTTTTCATATTTTTTGTAGAGATGGGGTTTCACCATCATCTACAGTTGCTCAAACTGGTCTCAAACTCCTGGGCTCAAGCCACCTGCCTGCCTAGGCCTCCCAAAGTGCTGGGCTTACAGGTGCAAGCCACTGCACCTGGCTTATGATCTTAATTTACTTTGTTATGCTTGTTTATCCGTCCTGAAATGTGTGTGATAAACACATACTACTTTTGTTATGAGGAAAAGACACACCCCCAAAAGATGTTTGTTTTAAGAAAGAAAAAATCCACCACCACAGGGAGTCCCAGATGGCAGGGGATGTAACTGAAAATGACAAGGGGAGCTTAGGGGAGGGAACAGGTGTGGGCTGGCTGGGCAGAAGCCAGGGAGGCAGGAGGTGGAGGCCCAGGAGGGTGTGGAGGGTAGGACCCCAGGCAGGAGGCTGGGGTGAGGCCCACTTCTGGGGCCCCTGCAGGGGACAACTGGTGTCAGAGAACAGTCTCTACGTGCCTGCCCCTTGCACCCCTGAAGACTATGCCCACTCCAGCCCACCCACCCGCTCTGGTCTCTCAGCTGCTCTGGACAGGCCCTCAGAGGGTGGGCAACTGGGCCATCAGGGGCAGCCAGGGGGTTTGGACACCTGTGGCTGGGCCTGGGGACAGCAGTGTGGCTGGGTAGACCTCGACCTCTCTGCTGACCTCTCCACCCTCAGCCCCCCAACTCCTCTGGTCCCACCCTTTTTTTTTTTTTTTTTAGACAAGAGTCTCTCTCTGTCGCCAGGCTAGAGTGCAATGATGTGATCTTGGCTCATTGCAACCTCCCCTCCCAGGTACAAGCGATTCTCCTGCCTCAGCCTCCTGAGTAGCTGGGATAACAGGTGTGCACCACCACATCCAGCTAATTTTTGCAGTTTTAGTAGAGACGAGGCTTCACCATGTTGGCCAGGCTGGTTTTGAACGCCTGACCTCAGGTGATCCACCCACCTCTGGCCTCCCAAAGTGCTGGGATTACAGGAGTGAGCAGCCCTGCCCGCCTGGTCCCACCTCTTAGTCACCTCCTGAGTAGGGACACCAAAAGAAATACAGACCGCCAGTTACATTTGATTTTCAGATAAATAATAAATAATGTTTTAGCAAGAGACTATCCCTGATAATACATGTGCTTTCCTGTTACTAAATAATGATTCATGTTCTAAAACACAAATGTAACTGGGCATCTTGTATTTTATTTGCTCAGTCTGGTAATTCCACCTCCAGGCTGATGCTGGCACAGTCTCTGTCACTGATTTGTCACCCCAGCCCCTTCTGAACCTCAGTTGCTCCAAGCTACAAAACGGGCATCTACCCAGTTGCACCAGGCTGAGGCGGTGGAAGGTTCAAAGAGAAGGCGATCATTCCAGCGGCTCGTGTGTCCCAAAGGGTACAGAGGCTTCGTGATGTTAAGTCCACGGGCAGTTCTTAGGCCCATGTTGCAGAAGGGGAAACTGAGGCTGATTTGCCCTGCTATTTTCTCTCTCTTCTCCAAAAAAGGCGGAGGAAGACCTGTACCCTGAGGGCTGGCAGCAGCAGGATAAGCAGTGAGAATGATATTGATGATAATAGCCCTGCACTGTATCTGCATAATCTCATTCAGTCTTTACAACCACCCCACCGGATGAGAATGAACACTCCTGCCTGTTTAGGGAGAATCCCGTTCATGGGGAGGTGGGATGACTCACTTGCCCAAGGTCACCCAGCAAGGACAAGGCTGGGCTCCTTTCTTAAAGCTTGACACCATGGCGCTCTTTCAGGCAGGAGACACTTCGCACAGGGCCCAGGGGGTGGCAGAAACTTAGTACCCTGTGGGCACTGGTATTAAAACAGTGGCAAGGTTCCTCTGGCAGAGCAGGGCTTCCTGGCCTCGGCATCCCTGCTCTGCAGTGAACGGGAGGGTGTTCAACGGCATCCCCGCTCCCCACTCTCCACCAAATGGACGCCCAGAGCACCTTCCTTCCAAGTCGTCACAACCAAAATGTCTCTGCATGTTCCCTGGGAGCCAGAATCATCCCTGAGTGACAATCACTGATTCTGAACAGACCCTGGTCCTGAACGGGGCTGGCAGCACAGGCGAACCGAGGTGGGAGTAGGGCACTCACACTCTGCATCTTGGCCTCCGTGTCCACGATGTTCTTCTCCACCTGGTCGGCATTCTTCTGCAGCTGCTCGATCAGCTCCGAGAGCTCCTTGTTAGAGATGCTGCGGGCAGAAGCCAAGGGGAGATGGGCGGGGTGCCTGGTGGGCCGTGCCCCCACCAGCACCCCATCCTCCAGCTGGCTCCGGCCCCATGCTCTAAGCAGGAGTTGCCCACAGAGCCTTTGAGGGAGTTGGGCTGTTCCCGTAGGTGATGTCACTAAAGCCATAGAGACAAGGCAGCACCTGGCAGGGAGTCAGCCTCCCATTTTTTTTTTTTTTGAGATGGAGTCTCGTTCTGTCACCCAGGCTAAAGTGCAACGGTGTGATCTCAGCTCACTGCAACCTCCACCTCCCAGTGATTCTCATGCCTCAGCCTCCCCAGTAGCTGGGATTACAGGTGCACACCATCAAGCCTGGCTAAGTTTTGTATTTTTAGTGGAGATGGGATTGCACCATGTTGGCCAGGCTGGTCTCGAACTCCTGACCTCAAGTGATCCATCTGCCTCAGCCTCCTGAAGTGCTAGGGTTATAGGCGTGAGCCACTGCACCTGGCCAGTCTCCACTTTGATCATTCTCTCTACTGTTTCTATTTTTTATTTTTATTCATTCATTCATTTTTTTTTTTTTTTTGGAGATAGTCTCACACTGTTGCCCAGGCTGGAGTGTAGTAGCACAGTCATGGCTCACTGCAGCCTCTATCTCCCTGTCTCAAGCAATCCTCCCAGCTCCGCCTCTCAAGTAGCTGGGACCACAGGCACATGCCACCACTCCCAGATAATTTTTACATTACTTTTGGTAGAGAGGGGGTTCCACCATGTCACCAAAGGAGCTCAAGCAATTCGTCCACCTCGGACTCCCAAAGTACTGGGATTACAGACGTGAGCCACTAGGCCCTGCTTACACATTTTTTTATTTGAGAGATAAGGTCTTGCTCTGTTACCCTGGAGTACAGTGGCATGATCATAGTTCACTGTAGCCTCGAATTCCTGAGCTCAGGCAATCCTCTTGCCTCCATCTCGTGAGTAGCTTGGACCACTGGCACCACCACCACATCTGGCTTCTAATGCTTTTTTTTTTTTTTTTTGAGACAGAGTCTCCCTCTATTGCCCAGGCTGAGTGCAGGGGTGCAATCTGGGCTCACTGTAACCTCTGCCTCCTGGGTTCAGGCAATTCTCCTGCCTCAGCCTCCCGAGTAGCTGGGACTACAGGCATGTGCCCATCACAGCTGGCTAGTTTTTTTGAGTTTTTAGTAGGGACGGGGTTTCACCATATTGGCCAGGCTGGTCTTGAACTCCTGACCTCGTGATCTGCCTGCCTTGGCCTCCCAAAGTGCTGGAATTATAGGTGTGAGCCACTACACCCAGCCTGCTTCTATTTTGCCATGTTGGCAAAAAGTACCATATTTGAAAAATTGAGAGAATTCACATGCTGTAAAATTCATCTGTTTAAAGTAAACAGTCAGTGGTGTTTAGTACTATATATTCAGAGTTGTGCAACCATCACCACTAATTCCAGACATTTTTATCACCCCAAAGCTCCACACCCACGGGCAGTCACTCACTATTCCCCACCCCCTCCAGCCCCGGGCAACCAGAAATTTCTCTCTATGGATGTGCCTATTCTGGACATTTCACATAAATAGAATCACACAATACGTGGCCTTTTGCATCTGCCTTCTCTCAGCATGATGTTTTCAAGCTTCATGTATACTGCAGCATTGATTAGAACTTCATTCTTTTTACATCTGAATAATATTCTGTCACGTGGCTACTTCATATTTTGCTTATTCATTCAACACCTGACAACCATCTGAGCCGTTTCCACCTCTGGGCCATCATGAGATTCACATTGCTGTGAACTTTTGGGAACAAGCTTTTGTGTGAGCAGTCTGATTTTTAATCACCTGATATTTTTCTTTCAACCACTCATTTTATTTTAAATAAATGTGTTTACAAAGGTAACTTGCTCTCCCCATTTTAAACAGAAAACCAAAAGCCCTCACCATGAGTGAATTAGCTGCCAAAATCGATTTCACGGGAATGTAATGGCATTGGGTTCTGTGGTGACAGTGGGCTGCCTGCTGCTATTGACAGCTGTGGTGGCATCAGGCCCAGCCTTTTTCCTGATCTTCTCAGAGAGGTTGAAAGAGAATTGACGCCCATTATGGTGTCTCATGCCTATAATCCCAGCACTTTGGGAGGTCAAGGCAGGCTGATCACCTGAGGTCAGGAGTTTGAGACCAGCCTGGCCAGCATGGTGAAACCCCATCTCTACTAAAAATACAAAAATGAGCTGGGCGTGGTGGGTGCCTATAATCCCAGTTACTGGGAGGCTGAGGCAGGAGAATCACTTGAACCCAGGAGGCAGAGGTTGCAGTGAGCTGAGATCGCACCACTACACTCCAGCCTGGGCAACAGAGCGAGACTGCCTCACAAAAAAAAAAAAAAAAAAAGAAAAAGAGACTAGAAAGTAGCCTGGCCCTCTCTCTCACTGCCTCTGTGTCCCCTCCTGTCACATCTGTTTACTGCCCCCATCCCTCAGAACCACAGACAGACCACTCTGGGAAATGCTTCAATGGGAGTTAGTTAAGACCTTGGCCCTGGGATCAGCTGTGGGTTCAGATCTTGGCTTCCATCAGCCACTTAGTGGCTGTGTGACCTGGCCAAGCTCCCTTGCCTCTCTGTGCCTCTGCCTGCCAATCCAATAGACTACAGTAACAGAATCTTTCCTGGGGCTGCGGCAGCAGCGGTTATGAATGGAAGTGAGGTTATGCAGGCAAAGGGCTGTGCACAGAGCCAGACACAGAGTAAGTCTCAACAAAGCTTTGTGATTCGAGTTGTCAAGGAGCCTTAGAGATCACCCAGCTCTGCCTCTGTTGTTTTTGAGACGGAGTCTCGCTCTGTCACCCAGGCTGGAGTGCAGTGGCGTGATCTTGGCTCACTGCAACCTCTGCCTCCTGGGTTCAAGCAATTCTGCTGCCTCAGTCTCCTAAGTAGCTGGGTTTACAGGTGCCCACCACCATGCCCAGCCTTCTTTTGTTGTTTTCCTTAAAGAAAGAGAGACCAGAGATGGAAAGCAACTTGGCCAATGTCACCCAGCCAGCAGTGACGATCGCGACTAGTCCCCCCCGTCTCCAATGAAGCCCCACAGTAGGACCTGAGCAGCTAAGCACCCAGATGTTTCCTTCTACTCACACTCATTAAGCACCTGCTGTGTGCGGGCCCAGCACCCAACCCAGACAAGCCTCTCCCTCCCTGATCCATTCGACAGGCCAGGAGGAAATAAGTATTTATAGAAACAGTCACAAGGCTGAAGCAGGCCTGGGGGCTGGGGATACCTAGGGAAGCCTCCAGACTGGCTGTGCGGGGATGGGGTGATCCCTGAAGGCTTCCTGGAGGAGGTGGTGTCTGCTGGGTGCTGAAGGAGTAGGGGTTCCTGTGCAGAAGCCTTCAGTGAGGAGAGGCCTTAGAGAGGCAGATCCTGGTGTGTCCCGGGGGGTGGGCCACGGTGGGGTTCTTGACGGTCAAGGCAGAGGGGACCACCAGTCCCTTAGAGTGATGCTCTAATGGTCAAGGTTCTGGGGCCTAGCATGAAAAATTCAGATTCCGGGCCACTAACCCAGACCTGTTGAAACAGGTCTTCAGAGCTGGGCCCAGGAAGCTATATTATTATTGCTATATATATATTATTTGAGATGGAGTTTCGCTTCTGTTGCCTTGCCCAGGCTAGAGTGCAATGGTGCGATCTCAGCTCACTGCAACCTCTGCCCCCTGGGTTCAAGTGATTCTCTTGCCTCAGCCTCCCGAGTAGCTCGGATGACAGGCACCCGCCACCACACCCAGCTCATTTTTGTATTTTTAGTAGAGATGGGGTTTCACTATGTTGGCCAGGCTGGTCTGGAACTCCTGACCTGAGGGGATCCACCCACCTCAGCCTCCCAAAATGCTGGGATTATGGGCATGAACCACGGCGCCTGGCCTATATTATTATTATTATTATTTTTGAGACGAAGTGTTGCTCTGTCACCAAACTGGAATGCAGTGGCGCAATCTCAGCTCACGGCAACCTCCACCTCCCAGGTTCAAGTGATTCTCCTGCCTCAGCCACCTGAGTAGCTGGGATTACAGGTGTGTGCCACCATGCCCGGCTAATATTGTATTTTTTTATTTAGTAGAGACAAGGTTTCACCATGTTAGCGAGGATGGTCTCAATCTCCTGACCTCGTGATCTGCCCACCTTGGCCTCTCAAAGTGCTGGGATTACAGGCATGAGCCACCACGCCCAGCCTATTATTGCTATTTTTATAGGTTCCCCAGTGTACCTCGATACCCACTGGAGTCATAGACCAGCACTGCAGGGGCTGTTGATGTTGGGGGTGGAAATGGCAGCAGCAGACATGCTGGGAATCCACCCCTCTATGTCCCAAACCTAGCCTAAGGGCCAGCTTTGCGGCAGATATGGATATACAGGAGCTGTGGGAACTTGGGGAAACAGGATCCAGAGCACACCTTCTGCAACGTCAGCCGGGTGCAGCCTTTCCCAAAGTGGGGTCCAGGAACCGAACTCTTAGAAAGCTTATTCTTCCTTGGTCAAGGCAGTTAAGAAAATCCCACCCTTGATATGCTCATGAGCCAGCAAAGACACTGATAAGTCCTGCAGTGGTGAAAGTTGGTGTTTGGTGGGGTGGCCAGGAAGGCTCAGCAGGGTGAGCTTTGGATGGAGGATGTAGGTAAGAAGGGATAAGCTGGGCTTCTAGAACAGCCAGGTCAGAGGTCCACCCCCCACTCCTCCCTCATTCCCTAACCCCCCACTTCCCGGTTGGGAGGCCACATGGAGAACGGGAGTTTCTGGGCCCCCATACTCCCACCGCAGTCGTTGACCATATGCTGGGCCAGCTGCACCGAGAGGCGGTGAGTTTCCCCTCAAATACTGAACCCCTGACTCTGCAGTGCATGGTTGGGGTCTGCACTGTGGCTCAGGTGGGGGCCTTTGTCTCTCTCAAACCCAGCCCCGCCTCAGGCACAGGGCCAGCTCCCACACCAGCCCTTTCACAGACTGCGGCAGATTCAAGAAAAGCCACCTTCTAGACTCTAACCTGGCGGGGCCTGTTATTCCAGCCAAAGCCCCCCAACCCCCGCCCCAGGGACATGGGAGTTATGGGGCCATGACCACTGCCTCAGGGACCTTGGACTCCTGGTGGGACAAAGCTGCTAGCAGCAGCAAGAAGCTCTAGGCAGACAGGCCAGGCCCAAGTCCCAGCACTGGGCCGCCTGCTGCTTAGACAGCCTCAGGCAAGTGCCCTGCCCTGTGCAGCCTCAGCTTCTCCATCTGTTCACTGGTGACAACCACAAAGGTGTCCTGGGCACTTGCCACTTGCTGTGGGCTTTGCCAGACCTCAGATACATTCACAGGCAGCAGTCAATATCATCCTCGTGGCCGGGTGCGGTGGCTCACGCCTGTAATTCCAGCACTTTGGCAGGCTGAGGCACATGGATCACAAGGTCAGGAGTTCGAGACCAGCCTGGCCAATATGGTGAAACACCCCCTCTACTTAAAATACAAAAAATTAGCTAGGCATCGTGGCGGGCACCTGTAGTTTCAGCTGCTCGGGAGGCTGAGGCAGGAGAATTGCTTGCACCTGGGAGGCAGAGGTTGTAGTGAGCCGAGATCACACCACTGCACTCCAGCCTGTGTGACAGAGCGAGACCGTCTCTAAAAAAAAAAAAAAAAAAATATATATATATATATATATATATATATATATATATATCGTCCTCGTCCTAAGTCCCCAGGGAGGTTTGTGTGCCCCTTTACAGATGAAGAAACCAAGACTCAGACATATGAAGGCACTGGCCCAGGGTCACACAGCTTGTGAACAATGATTCTCCCCTAGGGCAATCTCACTCCAGAGGCCTGTGGCTGACTGGACTAATAGTTACACATTGGGATGCTAGGAAAATCACACCAGTAACAATCTCCACCATCATAATATGAGCTAATACTTACTCTCTACATGCCAGGCTCCTCACTGTTTCTAACTCAATCTTTATGACAACCCTGCAAGGTGGGTGTTAGGACAGCAGGTAATTGTATTATTATCCCCACTTTTTGGGTGTGGAAACTGAGGATCAGAGAGGTTAAGTAACTCTGCCAAAGTCACCCAGCAATTTGATGGCAGAGCCAGGACTCCAGGCCCTTAACAACTCCATGTGACGAACTTATGGGACTCCCAGCACACAGCAGGTACTTCACAGATTAATTTATAATGCCAAGAGCCCAAAGCCACACCAGGACGCCACTTTTCACCCAGTATGATGGCTATAATAAAAGACAGTAACAAGTGTTGACAAAGAAGTGGGAATTTGAACCCTTCATGCCTTGCTGGTGGGGATGCAAAATGGTGCAAATTGGAAAAGGTGGAAAACAGCCTAGAAATTCTGCAAAAAGTTAAACAGTCACCATAAGACCCAGCAAGTCCACTCTGTATTTTTAAAGTTTTGATTATTTATTTATTTACTTTTTTTTTTTTTTGAGACAGAGTCTTGCTCTGTTACCCAGGCTGGAGTGCAGTGGTACAATCTCGGCTCACTGCAACCTCCGCCTCCTGGGTTCATGCGATTCTCCTGTCTCAGCCTCCTGAGTAGCTGGGATTATAGGCACGTGCCACCACGCCTGGCTAATTTTTGTATTTTTAGTAGATATGTGGTTTCATCATGTTGGTCAGGCTGGTCTTGAACTCCTGACCTCGTGATCCGTCTGCCTCAGCCTCCCAAAGTGCTGGTATTACGGGCGTGAGCCACCGTGCCCAACTATTTACTTATTATTATTTTTTTTGAGACGGTGTCTCACCTAGTTGCCCAGGCTGGACTGCTATAGCATGATCTTGGCTCACAGCAGCCTTTACTTCCCAGACTCAAGTGATTCTCCCGCCTCAGCCTCCCGAGTAGCTGGGAATACAGGTGTGTGCCAGTATACCCAGCTGATTTTTCTACTTTCAGTAGAGATGGGGTTTTGCCATTTTGGTCAGGCTGCTCTCAAACTCCTGATCCACTTGCCTCGGCCTCCCAAAGTGCTGGGATTACAGGTAGGAGCCGTTGAGCCTGGCCTTATTTTTATTTTTTCAAATAGGGTCTCACTCTGTTGTCCAGACGGGAGTGCAGTGGTGCGATCTCAGCTCACTGCAGCCTTGACCTCCCAGTCTCAAGCCATCTTTGTACCTCAGCCTCTGAGTAACTGGGACTACAGGCAGCTGCCACCATGCCCAGCTATGTTTTCTGTTTTTCTTTAGAGAGGGGGATTTCGCCATGTTGCCACAGCTGGTCTCAGACCCCTGGGCTCAAGCAATCCATCTATCTTGGCCTCCCAAAATATTAGGATTACAGGTGTGAGCCATTGCCCCCAGCCCACCCCTACATATCTATCCAAGAGAAATGAAAACCTTCCTGGGCCAGGTGCACTGGCTCATGCCTGCAATCTCAGAACTTTGGGAGACCAAGGTGGGCGGATCACTTGAAGTCAGGAGTTTGAGACCAGCCTGGCCAACATGGCAAAACCCCGTCTCTACTCAAAGTACAAAAAAATTAGCCAGGCATAGTGGTGGTATGTGCCTGTAATCCCAGCTACGCCAGAGGCTGAGGCAGGAGAATTACTTGAACCTGGGAGGCGGAGGTTGCAGTGAACTGAGATCGCGCCACTGTACTCCAGTCTAGGTGACAGAGCAAGACTCAGTCTCAAAACAGAAACAAAGACAAAAAACCACAAAAAACAAAAAACCCTATGCCTGCACAGAAACTTGTATATAAGTGTTCACAGCAGCATCATTCATAATAGCCTTTTGGCTTCCGCTTTTTAGTGGAAACAACTCAAATATTCATCAGCTGATGAAAATATAAATAAAACATGGTCTGTCTCTATTATTCAGCCAAAGAATGAAGGCAGCACTGACAATGGCTACAGCCTGACGAACCCCAAGAGTGCTATGCTCAGTGTGAGAAGCCAGACACAGTCACGTATTACTCCACTGGTAAGAAATGTTCAGAACGGAGAAATGTACAGGAGGACAAAGTGGATTAGTGGTTGCCAGGATCCAGGAGGATGTGAAATGGAGAGTGACCGCTAAAGGGTGTGAGATTTCTTTTTGGGGTGATAAAAATTTTCTAAAATCGGCCAGGTATGGTGGCTCACACCTGTATTCCCAGCACTTTGGAAGGGTGGATCACGAGGTCAGGATTCAAGACCAGACTGGTCAACAAGGTGAAACCCCGTCTCTACTAAAAGTACAAAAATTAGCCGGGCATGGTGGCACATGTCTGTAATCCCAGCTACTTGGGAGGCTGAGGCAGGAGAATCGCTTGAACCCGGGAGGCAGAGGCTGCAGTGAGCCAAGACCGTGCCACTGCACTCCAGCCTGGGTGACAAAGCAAGACTCTGTCTCAAAAAAAAAAAAAAAGTTCAAAAATTGATCATGGTGATTGTTGTATAACTCTGTGACTATATTAACAACCACTGGACTAGGCGTGGTGGATGGCACCTATAATCCCAGCACTTTGAGAGGCTGAGGTAGGCAAGCTGTTTGAGCCCAGGAGTTTGAGAGCAGCCTGGGCAACATGGTGAAACCCTGTCTCTACTGAAAATGCAAAAAATTAGCTATGTGTGGTGGTGTGCAGCTGCAGTCCCAGCTACTTGGGAGGCTGAGGTAGAGAACTGCTTGAGCCCAGGAGGCTGAGGCTGCAGTGAGCCAAGATTTCGCCATTGCACTCCAGCCTGGGCGATGAGAGTGAGACCTTGTCTCAAAACAAAAACAAAAACACTGATCGAACACTTTAAATGAGTAAACTGCATGGTATATGAATTTTATCACAGTAAAGCTGCTACAAAAAATAAATGGCAAGTGCCATTTAGAAATAATAGGGGTTTGTTTCTTCTTCTCTCTCAAGTCAGGTCCTGCCTCTTGTCCCATTCTCCAGGGAGGCTGACCAGCTGCAGGTAACCCCCCAGCAGCCTGGAAGATGCTACTTAATGCTTAGAGGGCTATTTGTCTTGCCCAGTGCGAAGAAAGTCACATATATATTAGCTCATCAATGCTACTACCCTATAAGTAAGTAGCATTGTTCTCAAAAGTTGGAGGATTGGCTGGGCACCGTGGCTCACACCTGTAATCTCAGCACTCTGGGAGGCTGAGGTGGGCGGACCACAAGGTCAGGAGATCGAGACCATCCTGGCTAACAGGGTGAAACCCTGTCACTACTAAAAATTAAAAAAAAATTTGCCGGGTGTGGTGGCACGCATCTGTAATCCCAGCTACTCGGGAGGCTGAGGCAGGAGAATCGCTTGAACCCGGGAGGCAGAGTCTGCAGTGACCTGAGATCCCAGCACTGTACTCCGGCCTGGTTGACAGAGTGAGACTCTATCTCAAAAAAAAAAAAAAGTTGGAGGATTAAAACTTTACATTAGTGAATTGCATGGTATGTGAATTCCATGCAATTAAATCAATTATGGATGGGAAAACTGCGGTACAAATTCCATCATTTGGCCACAGTTCTGCTGTCAGCAGCAAGGCAGAGCTGGGATTTGAACCCAGGCCTCCGGAGGCACGGTCTCAGTGTTTTTGCCCTGTAGGTTTGGGGTTGAATGAGAGGCCCCATAAGGTCCTGTGTTCCCCCCACCATCCAGCTGGCCGTAGGAACCAACCATGTGTGTTCCTTGGAGAGCCATGGAGCCCCACGCTGGGAGGGAGGGCCACAGGAATGTGGGCAGGGCAGGAACCTGCAGGAACGGGGACGGGTCCCTGGAGTGCTGGGAACTGGCTAGGCTGGTCCAGCTATTCATCTCAGTAATGAGCCGCATCGGGAGGCCAGACGTGGCACCCCCAGGTCAAGACACAGCCCTGTCCCACCCATGAAGACAGATAGCAGCCACCTGGCTGAACCAGGAAGACCAAGGCACCCCTCATCTGTCCACTCACACCGGAAAAGGGAAGGGACCTGAGTGACAGCCGAGAGGACACGCCCAGCCCTCCCTCTCTTACTCAGAGGGTAACACAAACACACGTGCTGAGGGCAGTAGCCACTGGCCCTTGAAGGGGCCTTAAAAACTATCCGGCCCCACCTGGTCATTACCCAGATGAGCAAACTGAGGTCCCAGATGTGAAGTCACCACCCAGGGTCACTCGGGGGAACCCATGCAGGAGAAAGACTTTGCGTCTGAAGTTAGGGTTCAGATCCTGACTGCGCCAACCAGCAGTGGGACCTGTGACGGTGTGACTGAAGAGCTACGTTGTATTTTGTTTTTAATCTTTTTATATTTTCTTCAAAGTTTTAAATAGAGATGGAGTCTCACTATGTTAACCAGGCCGCTCTCGAACTCTTAGCCTCAAGCAATCCTCCTATCTCAGCCTCTCAAAGTGTTAAGATTACAGGCATGAGCCACCATATGCCCAGCCAGCTACTCTATTTCTGAGTCTCAGTTTTATCGTCTATAAAATGAGAGGAAGAAATCCTCTCTCATTACATGTACATGTGGACCCAGGCAAAGGGGTGCACACCCGTAATCCCAGCACTTTGGGAGGCTGAGGCAGGAGCATCTCTTGAGCCTAGGAGTTTGAGACCAGCTTGGGCAAGCAGGAAGATCCTGTTTTCCTAAATACAAAAATTAGCCAGATGTGGTGGTGTGCACCTGTAGTCCCAGCTACTTGAGAGCCTCAGATGAGAGAATCCCTTGAGCCCAGGAGGTCAAGGCTGCAGTGAGCTGAGATTGCACCCCTGCATTCCAGCCTGGGATACAGAGGAAGACCCTGCCTCAAATTAAAACAATAAAAAGTGTATGTGTGGGGTGTGGGGAATCCGGGTCACTTTGAGAAACACTTCAGTCAAATTTCAAAGACACCTTTGTGGTTCAATGACTGAACTGGAGGTTCAGAGCAGCGTCTGGTGCCCCAAAACAGACTCGAGATCACTTACACTCTTTTTAAAATTTTGAAACAGTTTTGTTCTGTCGTCCCAGCTGCAGTGCAGTGGTGAGATCTTGGCTCACTTGAACCTCCGTCTCTGGGTTCCAAGATTCTCCTGCCTCAGGCTCCTGAGTAGGTGGGATTTCGGGGGCATGCCACCCGCCTAACTCATTTTTTGTATTTTTCGTAGAGATAGGATTTCGCCATGTTGGCTGGTCTCAAACTCCTGATCAGGTGATCTGCTTGCTTCAACCTCCCAAAGTGCTGGGATTACAGGCATGAGCCACTATACTTGGCCCCGGCTAATTTTTTTTTTTTTTTTGAGATGGGAGTCTCGCTCTGTCGCCAGGCTATGGTATGATCTCAGCTCACTGCAACCTCCGTGTTTGGGTTCAGGGAATTCTCCTGCCTCAGCCTTCTGAGTAGCTGGGACTACAGGCGTGTGCCACCATGCCCAGCTAATTTTTATATTTTTAGTAGAAATGGAGTTGTCACCATGTTGGCCAGGATGGTCTTTATCTCTTGACCTCGTGATCCGCCTGGCTCGGCCTCCCAAAGTGGTGGGATTACAGGTGTGAGCCACAACATCTGGCCTAATTTTTTAATTTTTTTTGTAGATAGGGAGTTTCTCTATGTTGCTCATGCTGGTCTTAAACTCCTGAGCTCAAGGGATCCTTCTGCCTTGGCCTCCTAAAGTACAGGGATTACAGGCATGAGCCACTGCACCTGGTATATTTACACTGCTGATACAACCGGGGCCTCACTGGCTGTTTCACCAGGGAGTCTGAATGGGGACCTAGGACTTGATTGGCAGCAGAAACAACCCCTCAGCCATGGCCAGGCTGTGGGTCAGGGGCTGCCTGCTGGATGGGTTTTGCAAGTCAGTTGGGGTCACCTCGAGTCAAATGAGGCTGTTTTTCCATAGCTTTTTCCTTCTGGGCTTGGGACGCCAGAGTCTGGGACAGTCCTGAGGAGTCTCAAGGAGCCCCATTTTCTCGGCCTAGTGCTGCATATGAGGGTCCTGATACAAGCAAAGAAAAACAGAACCAGCGGGCCACGGGGTTGCCTGGCTCCTCCTCAGAGTTGCGGGGCTGGGTTTCAGGGTACTCCCAGGGACCAGACAAGGGCTTCCTGGGTCTGAGCCCGAATGCTTGAGCCTTAACAGCTGTCTTTTTGTGTCCCAGGATGTACTCAGGGCAGAGGAACCACGAGGGAGGGGACCTGGGAGCCTCAAATAGCATCAGGTCACCCTGCCCTGTCACCAGGAGTCAAAGGCTCAGTAGCCACAGCCCGACCTGCTTTACTGATTGATTGATTGAGACCGAGTCTTACTCTGTCATCCAGGCTGAAGTGCAGTGGCATGATCTTGGCTCACTGCAGCCTCTGCCTCCTGGATTCAAGTGATTCTCATGCCTCAGCCTCCCAAGCAGCTGGGATTACAGACATGCACCACTACATCCGGGTAATTTTTGTATTTTTAGTAGAGATGGGGTTTCGCTATGTTGGCCAGGCTAGTTTTGAACTCCTGGCCTCAAGTGATTCACCCGCCTTGGCCTCCCAAAGTGCTGGGATTATGGGCATGAGCCACCGTGCCTATTCTTGGCCTGCATTAGAGGTGGGAACTCGAGGCTGAGGACCCAGCAGCTCAGTGAGCCCAGCTGCAAAGCAGGGAGCTGTGACTTGAACCCAGGGCTGCTTCTGGACATGCCAGGACAGCAGACAGTCCTCAGAGGGCCAGCAGGGATGCTCATCAGAGGAGCCAGGGACAGAGGTAGCACTCCGGCCCCAACATACCACTGATGCTCCATGTGGGCAGAGAAAGAGAACACAGGTGTCTCAGAGGACCCTCATTCTCCATGTTGCGGGTCTCTCTTCCTGCTTTAATTTTGTGCGGGTGCCACTGGCACTTTCTTTTAGCTGGAAGGGCAGTGTGGCCCGATGGTTCAGCACCCAGACCAAAGCCAGATGGCCTGTGGTCAAATCCCACCTCCACTCTTAGTAAGCTGTATTACTTAGCCTCTCTGAGCCTCAGTTTCCCCAGCTGTAAAATGACAGACATCACAGAATGCATGCCGCAGGGCTGTGACGAGGGTGACCGAGAGAACAGATAAGGGATGCTGCCTCCTTGGAGCCCGACTCTGCCTTGACCTAGGTTCACCATTCAGGGATTTGGGCACCTTTTAAGGAGTTGATAAAAGCCGAAGCCAGCTGGGCACGGTGGCTCACGCCTGTAATCCCAGAACTTTGGGAGGTAGAGCTGGGTGAATCACCTGAGGTCAGGAGTTTGAGACCAGCCTGGCCAACATAGTGAAACCCTGTCTCTACTAAAAATACAAAAATTAGCCTAGGATGGTGGCACATGCCTGCAGTCCCAGCTTCTTGGGAGGCTGAGGCAGGAGAATCACTTGAACCCAGGAGGCAGGGGTTGTAGTAAGCCAAGATCATGCCACTGCACTCCAGCCTGGGCAACAGAGCGAGACTCTGTCTCGAAACAAAAACAAAAAACAAACAAAATAAAACAAAAACCCTAAAAACAAACAAAAAGCCAAAAGCCAAGGCCTGAAGTCAGAATCCTCCAGCACCTGGGAGCTGGAAGAAGACCTCGGCCCATCCACACTGTTCACGCTGATCCTGGTGCAAGCCCAGACGTGCTCTGCTTCCGCCCCATGTATGTCACCTTGCCCGGGCACAGGGAATTCGCAAGTAACATCAGTATTTGGAAGCATCTCCTCCAACATCTGCGAGGAGTCTGGTGCCCATATATGGGTAATGAGGTGTTGGGAGGACAGGAGAACCTGGGTCCCAGATGCCCACACCGGGGCCTGGTTGCGGCACAAACATACAGTTTTGGCTAAAGATCTGAGTCAGTAGGTTTGGAGATTTGAAGGGTACAGGGTGTTCCCACTGCTCTGAGAACACTCTTCTGATAGCAGAAGGGAAACCGCAGAAGGGGAGGGTAGGGAGGATCTGTCTACCTGGTTGTGGCAGCAGAACCCTGAGACCTGTCCCTGCCTCTCCCTCCGCTGGTTCCACTGGGGAACAGGTGCCCCGCACATCTACCTCCATCTGCCCCTCTAGCCTCCACCTGGGTCAAAGTTACCACTTCTCACCTGGCCCAATGCAACTGCCACCCACTCTCTTTTCTAAGAGCACTTGGGAGCACAGGTAGTTTTCAGCTTGGATGATGGGATAATCTGGTTGCATCGTACCAGTTGGGGAGATATGCTTCCCAGCCTCCTGTCCTCAAGAGAGACCTGGACCCTCCAATGACACCACGAATGGCCAACCTTCCAGCCAGCAGTGACCTGGGAGGGGGGGCTCCCTGTGTGTGGGGGCTTTGAGAGCCAACGTTGCTGCCTTCAGCTCTACTTGTTCAAGTCACATGGCACCAAATGGCCCATTCTCTCTACCCTGCCTGCAGGGGGGAAACTGAGGCAGCCTGGCCAGGGCAGGGAATGTAGACGGTGTTGTTGCTGTAACCTAGGTATGGGCTAGGGCAGGTTCCTTAGTCTCTCCATACCTCAGTCTCCTCATCTGTGACATGGAGATAGGAACTGATCCCATTGCACAGGTTTGAGATAATTCAAGGAGATAATCCTTGTCAATGAAAGCACTTTGGGTGTGGCTACACCAGGATTAGGATAACTGGGTTTCATCCTTTTCCGCCCTGTCACTGGAGCACGGAGGCTCTGCCAGGGCAAGGCTCTTTGTCTGTTACTCAGTGCCACATCCACAGTGCCCATCAAACCGAATGAACTATGCTGGCTATTTGGAATAACAGCATGCATTACTCTGCCTGTCTCAGCCTTCATTTCCTTGAACATAAATGGGGTTATCATGCCTGCTTGTCATGTAACAAGCAGAAAGACACCCAATAGCTGGGAAACACCCCCCTGGGAGTTCACGTATTGAGTTGCTTTGTATGCAAGGCCAGCACTGCTTGGTAGAAACCGAACCTGAGCCACATAGACAATTTACATTTTTCTAGTAGCACATGAAAACAGTAAGAAGAAGTGAGTGACATTTTTTTCTATTTTATTTAACCTAATATGTCCAAAATAAGATCAGTTTGACAGGTGGTCAACAGAACATTATTAACGAGATACTTTTTCATTCTCTTTTTCATACCAAGTCTTCAAACCCTGGTACACAGACATACTTGCACAGCCCATGTTATGGAGCTGGTAATTACTGAATAGGATGGCAAGATTCTCGGTGATTCTGGGGCACCCAGACCTACTTTGCTCTAAGCTCGCAGTGACCACAGCCTGTCAGTTCTGCTATAGGAAAGCTGACCGGTGCTCAGAGCATCTTCCAGTCTCACTCAGTGCCTGGTACCCAGGGATAACTAATAAATGCTCATTCTCTTGGAACCCCGTGATGCCTCCTCCTGCTCACACTCACTGGCCAGATGTCTGCCCCAGGTCAGGGTCTCCTCTGCAGGTCCCTCCCTGGCTGCCTGACTCCAAAACAATCCGGGGCTCCCAACTGTGTCCAGTGGAGCCTGGAACCCTGGCATAAAGACCACAGCACAACACCCTATCCCAGGTCCCCAGAGCTGCTGCCACCTTGCCCACAGGCCCCAGGGCAGAGCCAGAGGCACTTGGCCTGCTCGCAGCCATCCCTTTCTCCAGGCTAGGAGAGCAGCCACCCCGGAAACAGATCATACTTTAGCAACATCAGAGGGGCCACGTTCCTGCCATCGCCTCCACCTCAGCTGTCCCTGTCACCCAGAACTGCTGTGTCCCTGTTGGGTCACAGTCCAGCCTGCACTATCCTCCCATGTGTGGACACGGGTCCCTGCAGGCTCAGCACTCCCAGTCTGGCCTGGGCCATCGGCCTTTGATCACGTCCGCAGTTCCTCCCTGTCTCAGTGGGTGTGTATGGGGGCTGCATTGGTGCTGGAATGTCTGGAACGCACAGGAGGGTACACCCCTCCCTGGAACCAGCCTCACCTCTCTCAGAGCCCAGAGAAGGGGCCGGGCCTCCTGCCACCACAGTCATCCTCTTCTGGCATTCTTCCTGCCTGCAGGGCTAGCTGGGGGGAGGTGCACCTCCGGTGCTGTGTAGCCCTCTGCCCCCACCTTTAAACACTGCCTGCCTCCTGAAACATCTGTCCTGGCTCTGACACAAAGGCACCCACCATGGACACTCAGGAAACGACTGACGAATAGTAACAACATTGAGGAAACCTACTGGGTGCCCAAGAACCATTCAGCCCTTTTGCACATCACCCACTGAAATCTCACAGCCCTAGGGAGCAGGCACCCTCAGTGTTACTGGGGCTCCTAATCCTATTAGGCTATTAAACATCTGGACAAAAAGAACTTACTCAACTTTTTGGGGAGCCCTTCTATAACCCTTAATTCCACACCTTGGAGTTAGGCTTGGGGTCAATAAACAGGTGTTGAATTGAGCAAATGTTTTAATGCAATTCGGTAAATCCTATGTCTTTGTGTTCCAGACAAAGATAATTGAGACTCAGAGAAGTTAAGAAACTGGTACAAGTTTACACAGCTGGGAAGTGGTGGTGCCAAGATTCAAACCTATGAAGACAGGCTTCAAAGCCACCTTCTCAATACAAAGGGGATATCAATATCCATCCACACTCACCCCTTACAGACAAAGGGACAAGAGACATTGGGGAGACAGGATACTGGGGCCAGGTGTTCACCACCCAAGGAAGGCAGAGTGATTTACAGTTTGATGCCATTTTCATCAGTACAACTAATCCCAGTGGTTGGTTGGGTAATGACTAGTGATAGTGAACTGAGTCATCCTCCTGAGACGCCACCACAAGGGACTCCCAGCCTCTCCTTGTGAACAGACCTTTCAGGCGGAAGCAACTGGCATTGAGTCAACACCTTCCTGGCCTACACCCTACTTAAGCATCAGATGCAGGTTTCATCTCTGATCCTTATAACAACTGGGTGAGGTAGGTGCTATCACAGCTCTACTGCCGATGAGGAAACTGAACCTCAGGAAGGAGAGGCCACTTGCTCAGGGTTAACAGGTCAGTAAAGGTCTATGCTTGTAACTGCTGCAGCCCCAGATGGGCACTTTCTAGATATTCAGTAATTCCCAAATAAATGTTCAACCCCACCCCACCAACTCCTTGTCATCTCTCTGCCCCTTACAGGCCCTGGCAACAGGCCCTTCTCTGTTAACAAGCCCCCAGAGATATGAATTGTTGCCATGCTATAAAATATCTGCTCAATTTCACACTGATTTATGGAGCTCCAAGCTTATGTAAGGCCTGGAATTAAGGACAACAGAAGGTCCTCTCCCAAAAGATGAGTAAGTCCCAACTGTTCAAAAGTTTGTAAGCTAATAGGTAGATTAAGGACAAACACCCCAATGGCTATAACTACAAAGATTCTAGATCACTCAAAGTTATAAGCTAACTTTAATGATGAAAATATACTCAATCCAATAAAAACCAGAAAAAGAGCAAAATGGAAACAAAGGGAAAGCTGACAAATAGGGCAACATGGTGGAATAGGTTCAAACACATTAGTCATTACAATACATGTAAATGAGTTAATTTTGCCTATTAAAAGTTAAAAGACTCTCAGGTGAGGATACAAAATACACCCCTCCCCCAAGCTATATGCCATTTTATAAGACACACACTTGAAACTAAATGATACAGGATGATTGAGAATAAAGAAAGGGAGAGTGACATACTACCAGGCAATTGGCACCGAAGAGAAAAAGCACTGTCCATATACCTCAAAAACAAGAGGGAGTGAGGCTGTCTAAATTATGAGATCGCACCAGCTGCACATCAACAGAATGATGTCTGGACCCATGTCCATGGAGATTTTGACTTAATTGGTCTTGGCAAGGGCTCTGACATCCTGTTCAAAACGCCTCATGTGATTCTAATGTGCAGCCAGAGCTGAAAACAAGGAACTGAACCACAGCAAGGTTAAAAGGAAGAGAGATGAGGAAAAATCCCTAGATCTCTATAGGAAGGAAGTCTTGTGAGAAAGCAGTACACAGGAGGTGCCCAGTAAATACCAGATTGATCAGTCAATTGACTGATACTCTCCCTACTAGAAACTCCTGTGCTAATTAGACAGTAAATGTCCTCACACCCAGCTATTAATTCTGGGGAAATATATCCTAAGATGAGAGGGTTGCTGGTGTAGTAATTCGGGTCTGTTTTTAAGGGCTAATCTGTTTCTGCCCTGCCTCTAGGCCTCTGATGGGGCCTAGGGTTCTTCTGGGCTCCGGTTATAAACATACAGAAGTTCAAGCTGCTTCTGGTAACACCAAGGCAAGTCCTGAGGATAGGGCAATATAGTGAGATCCTATTTCTATAAGAAAAAAAAAAATTAGCTGGGTAGGGTGGTGCATGGTTCTAGTCCTAGCTGCTCAGGAGGCTGAGGCAGGAGGATTCATAGCTCACTGCAGCCTTGAATTCCTAGACTCAGGGGATAAATAGAGCTCAAGCCAGCTCTGGGGCCCCCAGACATTAGGATGTCACTCTGGGTTCAGGACCAGTGGACAAAGAGTACCAGCCTCTTTTTTATTTTTTTATTTTTTGAGACAGGGTCTTGCTCTGTTACTCAGGCTGAAGTGCACGGGTGCAATCATAGCTCACTGCAGCCTTGAATTCCTGGGCTCAAGAGATCCTCCAGCCTCAGCCTCTCCAGTAGCTGGGACTACAGGTCCATACCACCATGCCCAGCTAATTTTTAAAAAATGTTTTTTGGAGATAGCGGTCTCAGCCTGTTGCCCAGGCTGGTTTCAAACTCCTGGCCTCAAGTTATCGTCCCACCTCAGCCTCCCAAAGTGTTGGGATTACAGGTGTGAGTCACTGGGTCCAGCCTAGCCGCCATTATTTAAGCACCTACCAGGTGCCTGATGCTTTACACACATACTCTCAATCCTTTCCACAATCCTACACATCTCCAACACACAGATTCAAAACCTACCTTCGATCACTTTCTTGAGCACCTACTACACACTAGGCACAGTTCTGGGGTTATAGGAGTTTATGCGCAAGTGATAAGAAGCCCAGAATGGGACAGGGATGTGGCCAGCCTCCCAGCTGACAAGTGGCGCAGCCTGGTCTGCAGCTCCCAAGCCCAGGCCTTTCTGTTCACCCCTTAGCTCTCAGTCCCTGCTCACAGACCTTGGCTACACCTCATTAACATGAGGGTCTGCTTGCCCATTTTATAGTAGGGAATGATCGAGCTTTTTTTTTTTTTTTTTTGAGATGGAGTATTGCTCTGTTGTCCAGGCTGAAATGCAGTGGCGATATCCTGGCTCACTGCAACCTCTGCCTCCCAGGTTCAAGTGATTCTCTTGCCTCAGCCTCCCAAGTAGCTGCAATTACTGGCACGTGCCACCATGCCCGGTTAATTTTTGTATTTTTAGTAGAGGTAGGGTTTCACCATGTTGGCCAGGCTGGTCTCGAACTCCTGACCTCAAGTGATCCAACCACCTCAGCCTCCTAAAGTGCTGGGATTACAGGCATGAGACACTGCACCCAGCCAAATCGAGCTTCTTGAGGTTGAAGCAGGGTCAAAGCCCTGTCTTCTTTGTGGTACACACTTGGAATCCTTTCTCAGCCTTGAATGGGAAACAGTGTCCCCATGGCCAAGGCAGAGAAGTTGAAACCCTAAAAGGTATCAGCCTGAAGTCCAAGCCCAGGCAGTGGGAGCAGCAAACAATTCTGCAAATTCTATTTCTCCCGCAGCCCTGCGGCCTTGCAGGCTCAGCCAGCAGCCCTGATGTGTTTTATTTTATAAGGTGTGACAAAAACCCTCTGCCTAGGAAAGGATGGGCGGGGCAGCCAGGACACCCTGCCAGCACTCTCAGAGTGTCTGGGTAAGAACCACTGAGATGTCCAGTCACAGTGGCTCATGCCTGTAATCCCAACACTCTGGGAGGCTGAGGCAGGTGGATCACCTGAGGTCAGGAGTTCGAGACCAGCCTGGCCAACATGGTGAAACCCTGTCTCTACTTAAAATACAAAAAATTAGCCAGGCATGGTGGTGCATGCCTGTAATCCCAGTTTCTCCTGAGGCTGAGGCAGGAGAATCACTTGAACCTGGGAGGTGGAGGTTTCAGTGAGCTCAGGTTGCTTCATTGCAGTCTGGCCTGGGCAACAAGAGTGAAACTCTCTCAAAAAAAAGCAACCACTGAGAGTCCTGGAGCAAAATCACTCAAACTCTCTGAGCCTGGGTAGAAAAGAGGGCTGAGTATAGAATTGATTTCAGTGCAATCATGATTTAGGATGACTGTTTTAAGCTAAGATTCAACCTGAAGGACTTTCTGTGTTCATACCTTTCCCAGTTCTTGTCCCCTCCCCTTCTATTCTCTCACTTTCTCGCAGAGACTCTCCATTTTTGTCTCCCCACCCAGAACCTGCCTGCTTGCCTTCCTGGAATGGGCCCCCTTTGCCTCCTGAGACCACTCTCCTTCCTCTCCCAGATCCTTTCTTTTGCTATGGACTGAACTCTGAGACTGAGGACTCAGGGCTTCCCCGCAGGCTCTTCCCACCAGCTGTGCTCTACCCCAGCTGGCCTTCTCTACACCACCCCTCACCTAAACTGTAAAACTCATGATCTACTCAGATATGCAGAAAAGCACTGAAAACAATCAGCTACCCGTGTTCCCCACCACCAGGGTTTAGTTGAGGTTTTCACAGTGCCATCTTTGCTGCAGATTTTTCTAAAAAGGAAGTAAAATGATATGTTCATTATCCTTTCAGCCCTCTCCTTAGGAGCAGCAGAATTTTAGACTTACTGATTCTTCCTAAGCTTGTTTTATTTTATTAACTTATTGAGAGACAGGGTCTTGCTCTGCTGCCCAGGCTGGAGTACAGTGGCACTATCACAGCTCACTGCAGCCTCGAAGTCCTGGACTTAGGGATCCTCCCGCCTCAGCCTCCTGAGCAGCTAGGACTAGAGGCATGCACCACCATGCTCAGCTAATTTTTTTTTTTTTTTTTTTTTTTTTTTTAGAAACGGTCTCGCTATGTTGCCCAGGCTGTTCTTAACTCCTAGCCTCAAGCCATTCTCCCGCCTTGGCCTCTGAAAATGCTGGGACCACAAGTGTGAGCCACTGTATCCAGTCTGCTAAGCCTTCCAATACATTGACACATTTGCATTCAGGGATAGTATATGGAATTGTTCTGTGTATGTTTCTAAAAACTTACATATACAAGCATCGTCTTTGTATCCTTCATCAGCTTGCTCCGCCTGCTCACCATCATGCTTTTTCAGGTCATGGATACACATGTCCCTGTCTCTGTCAACTGCACACTCTTTATCCACCCATCTCCAGTTAATCCCTGGGCTCAGCCTAGATGACCCCTCCTGCAGAAGCCCTTATGGGTGGGTCAGGGCCCTCCTTTATCTCACTGCCTATCACCCCGCATTGTTGCCAGCTGTGTACTCAGCCCACTCTCAGCTCACTATCCTGTGTCCAGGAGGTAACTGGATGGGGACAGGGCAGGGAGCAGCCTGCTCAGCCCTCACATTCCTTTAGGCTAGCTGGAACCCCACCTATCCACCTCTGCCTCCAGGATCTGCTGCTCCTGGGGTGTGAAGCACAGGCCAATGTGTGCTGTCTTGAGATGCTGAGCGGGGGGCAGAATTTTAGCAGTCCCCCATGGCTTACCCTCATTCATTCAGCGCATGTGCAGCATCAGTCTCTGGGGGAAGGCAGCCACACAGCCACATCTGGCTACCCCACTCACATGGCTGCTGAGATAAGAGCTACCAAGGAGAAGGGGAGACCATAGGACAGGTGGGTCTGCTCCAGTAGAGAGGCTGGGGAGGGCTTCCCTGAGGAGCAGGAGGTGAACCGGGAAGCAGAAGAGCAACAGTGAAGAGGGGTGTAGGGGGCATTCTGGGCAGTAGGAATGGCACAGGGAAAGACACTGTCTTGTCTCCACACTTTGGCTGGGTGCAGCGTGGACACAAGACAGTGGCGGGCAGGTGCTGATGTTGTGTAGGGCACCAGCTCCCAGAGCCTAAGAGCAAAGGGAGGTCTGGACCAGGTGTTAAGCAGCTGGAGGTATGGTCAGATTTATATGTTGTAAGGAGCTCCCTGGCTGCCAAGGGGAGAAGGGACTGGAGCACTGGAGTGGAAAAAGCAACAGTGGGGAGCAGCTGAAGACCTGCTGGGCTGCTGGCTCTGTAGGCAGGGAGAAGTGGGGGTCCATTTAAATGGAAAAGAGGCTGGGTGCAATCAATGGCTCATGGATGCAAAATCAGAGCTTTTGGAGGCCAAGGCAAGAGGCTTGATTGAGTCCTGGAGTTCAAGACCAGAGTGGGCAATATAGCGAGACCCCATCTTTACAAAAAAATAAAAATTAGTGGGGCATGGTGGTATGCACACCTGTAGTCCCAGCTACTTGGGAGGCTAAGGCACGAGGACTGCTTGAGCCCAGTAGTTCAAGGCCATAGTGAACTATGATCGCACCACTGCATTCCAATCTGGGTGATAGAGCGAGAGCCTGTCTCTAAAGAATAAATAACACTAAAAAACAAAAAAAAAAACCAAACCAGATTTCATTAGGGAAGGGCAGGGTTAGGACCTAAAGAGAGCTCTGTCCTGCCTAGAGGCAGAAAGGGACACTGGGTGGTCTCTCAGGCTCCAGAGGCTGTAGCACAGCAACCTACTGAGAGAATCGGAGAGAACAAAGACCAGAGGCCATTTCCCCATTTATTCCCAAGACAGACTGGGGCAGGCAGGCTGGGAGGATGGAAGGTGGTGCCACCAACCCCAGCACAGCCCTGCGGGAGCAGAGCAGCTGCACGCTGGGAAGCCCGCGTTCTCCTCTCTGAGGAGGAGCCTTGGAAGCTCTCTAAGGTATCTTCTCCCCCAGGTCCCCCACTCCCAGGGCCTCCCTCCACCATACCCTTAGGGTGTTGCCTAAAGGGTGTGGAGGGAGCTGTGTCTCTCCCCCAAAACACCCTGTCCCCAAATGACCCCCCACCCCACAATGCCTGAAATGCTACCATTAGCAGCTGCTCCTCCAGGTAAGCTCAGCTCTGTCCTGAATCAAATTTATCGAGTCTCATCCCTTCTGCCAAGAGAACTGGGCAAGGCATGGAGGGCCAAGGCCAGAGGGAAGAAAGGTGGAGGGGGTTGCTGGGAGTGGAGGCAGTGAACACAAACACCAGTGGCTTTACTATCTGGCCTGGAGCAGTCCCCAGACACAGTTGCTGCCAGCCCCAGGTATGGGCGCAGAGCCCTAATTTCCTTCCCCGGGCCCCGCTGGACTCCCTGCATCGGTCATTTCTGAGCTATGAGCCCAAGGTGAATGTGAGCCCTCTGTGAAACAGGACACTCCCACCTGTTTGGCAGGCACTGTTGGAATGAGATGGAACATCCATGGCCTTGCTGGGTTCACAGTGCATGCCTGAGAAATGGCAAGGCAGCTCTCTCCAAGCCATCACCCACATGGTGGATGGAGTTGGACGGGCTTTGCTGGCAGGGCCCTCTCCCAAATCCATCAGGCATTCCCACCATCACTAATCAAGGGGTGCATGCGTGTGTCTGCTTGAGTCAGCTGCCTGGTCAACTCTGGGCTTCGCTCATTTTTTTTTTTTTGAGATGGAGTCTGTCTCCTTGACTGGAGTGCATTGGTGTGACCTTGACTCACTGCAATCTCTACCTCCCAGGTTCAAGTGATTCTCCTGCCTCAGCCTCCTGAGTGGCTGGGATTGCAGATGCCCACCACCACACACGGTTAATTTTTAAAATTTATTTTTGTAGAGATGGGTTTCACCACGTTGGCCAGGCTGGTCTTGAACTCGTGACCTCAAGTGATTCGCCCACCTTAGACTCCTAGAGTGCTGAGATTACAGGCATAAGCCACTTCACCCAGCCAGTTATGACTTTTTTTTGAGACAGAGTTTCACTTTGTCACCAGGTGTCAGGCTGGAGCGCAGTGGCGCAATCTCAGCTCACTGCAACCTCCGCCTCCCGGGTTCAAACAATTCTCCTGCCTCAGCCTCCAGAGTTGCTGGGACTATAGGCGCACACCACCATGCCCAGCTAATTTTTGTATTTTTAGTAGAGATGGGGTTTCACCACGTTGGCCAGGATGGTCTTGATCTCCTGACTTTGTGATCCACCCCCCGCAGCCGCCCAAAGTGCTGGGATTACACGTTGTGACTCTTAATAGCAGTGTGCGCTTCCTAGTATCCGCTGCTATGATTTGCCAGGCACTCGCTCTGAACCGGGTCATGGGCTGGACCCATTACGTGCATCCTCTCATTTGGTCCACACAGCAGCCTCACCAGCTAGAGACTGCTCTTATCACCCCATGTTACAGATGAAGAAACTGAGGCTCAGAGATGTTAAATGACTTGCCCAAGATCAAGCAGCTTAGGAGACACAGAGCTGGGGCCTGAATTCATGCCCAGCTAGCATCAAACCATCAAATGCTGTGTTCTTGCTTTTTTTTTTTTTTTTTTTGAGACAGTCTCGCTCTGTTGCCCAGACTGTATGTAGATCAGTGGCACAATCTCAGCTCACTGCAACCGCTGCCTCCCAGGTTCTAGCGATTCTCCTGCTTCAGCCTCCCCAGTAGCTGGGATTACAGGCACTCACCACCATGCAACTAATAAAACACTGTGGTTTTTATTTTGAGACAGTCTTGCTCTGTCACCCAGGCTGGAGTGCAGTGGCACAATCTTGGCTCACTGCAACCTCTGCTTCCCAGGTTCAAGCAATTCCCTGCCGAAGCCTCCTGAGTAGCTGGGATTACATGCACCTGCCACCACAACTGGCTAATTTTTTTGTATTTTTAGCAGAGATGGGGTTTCACCATCTTGGTCAGGGTGGTCTTAAATGCCTTATCTCCTCATCCACCCACCTCAGTCTCCCAAAGTGTTGGGACTACAGGTGTGAGGCACCATGCCCGGCCAACACTGTGTTCTTAACCATCAAGAGGCTTGGGGTACTTTGGGTGCCTCCCGGTAGGGCACGCTTCCCTTTCCCCAGCTCTCCCTCGAAAGCCTGGGGTCCTGCCTCCCATGCAGGATCCCCTCCATCAGGGCTGGGCCAGTGTTGCAAGACCCATCTAGCTGAGGCCAGGCTGCTGGGTGTTTACTGGGATGCAGGTCTTGGGGGAGGGGTAAGATTAATCCCATTCTACAGATTCAGAAGCTGAGGCTCAGGGAGGCTGTTTCTTTTCAAACAGAGGCAGAATTCAGGCTGACTGCAGAGCTAGATCTTGGCTACGCCACTTACCCCATGACAGGTCAGACGCTTCCTCTGGGAGTTCCTCCCTCACCTCCCAGCATCTGGGCTTGCTGTGACAGCTCTCACTTAAGGCCAGTCACAAAGTTTGCGGGTGGCCAGGCTGGAGACCTCATCCATCCAGCTCTATGCTCCATTGCTCCTGCCTGGCCCCATCATCCTGACGCTCAGGTAATCACATGTGCACTGAAACTTAACTCCATCTTATCTCTCCGATGTGACTGCCAGCGACTCGAGTGCAGGGAGGCTGTCAATGTCTCCTCCACGTCCACCCGCTAACCCCGGCAACAGTGCTGTGAAGTTCTGCAGTGCACAGCCTGTCCACCATGATATCAAGTTGAACCCTGGGTACAACACAGCTACCTTAATAACTATAATCATCACATTGTCATTACTTGAGACTTCTTATCATTCTCCATCTTTCCCCTGCATTCTTTCTTTTCTTTTAAGATTAAATTTTGGTCTTGTTGCCCAGGCTAGAGTGCAATGGTGTGATCTCCGCTCACTGTAACCTCTGCCTCCTGGGTTCCAGCGATTCTCCTGCCTCAGCCTCCCTAGTAGCAGGGACTACAGGCATGTACCACCACATCTGGCTAATTTTGTATTTTTAGAAGAGAGGGAGTTTCTCCATGTTGATCAGGCTGGTCTTAATTCCCAACCTCAGGTGATCTGCCCGCCTTTGCCTCCCAAAGTGCTGGGATTATAGGCGTGAGCTACTGTGCCCGGCCTCCCATGTATTATTACATCTAATCCTCAGCCAACATCACCAGGCAGGCACCGTGCTTATTCCCATCCCACAGGTGAGAAAACAGGCTCAGAGAGGCCAAGCACCTCCTCTGAGGTTGCACAGCCAGGAGGGTGGAAGTGGGTCTCCTCCAGGGCCTCTCTACGAGGCTGGACGCTGTCTTCAGTGATCTGCACCATCCGGCCTGACTGTATCATTAGCTCAGGTGTGAACACCAGCTCCCACACCTGTCATTAGGAACCCAGGCAACGGTAACAACGGGGTTCACACCCTGTCCCAGCCCTCCGGAGCTTCAACTGCTAAAAGGCGGACAAACTGGAAGGGGTGGCTTTCTCAGTGGGGTGTTCCATTTGCTAATCTACACTTTGTAGTCTGAAGGCCTGATTTCCTTGGGTGTGGAAGTCACAACTTGGGGCTCCTGAGTCCCCAGGGATTGGAAAGGGGGCACCCTTCGGGTCACCTCTCGTGTGCCACGGCACTGCTTCTCCCAGCAGCCCCATGCATGAGATACTCAGTATCACCACCCCTGCTGTGCAGAAAGGAAAAACAAGGCTTGAGAGGCTCCGGGGTGGAAACGCCAGAATCAACAGTGAGGTGTTCTGCTGTCAGCGCCGGAGCTCCTACCCGCCCCACCATGTCAAATCTCACCAGCAACCTCATCCTCCCCCAGACAATGGAGTGGGTCCCTGGAAAACTTGGGGTGAAACAATAACTGGGGGATCCGCTCCCTGTGACCAGCAACCACAGCCTAGAGCCACAAGTCTGTCCCCTCCACCCTCTGCCACGACACTTGCTATGACGCTAGTTGGGCATCAGGCAATGCTCGAGAGATGCCTTTGAGAGAAAGGGGTACAGGGCTGCTCCCACCCCACAATCCAGTTTGAGAACTAGCCGCCACTAAGCGGGGGGACAGAGGGATGTGCTGGGCTGGGAGACCATCTAGGGAGGCATCTGGCACCTTCTCAGGACTGTGGCTGTGCTCTTTCTCGGCTGCAGTGGCAAGGTTCAAAGGAAAGGTCTTTCACCCCATGCTGGGGAGAGAATCTGGAGAAAGAGACCTCTAAACTGATATCTGGGACCAGTGGCTGCCTTGAACCAGGCATACAGAGAATGGCAGGACCCCAAATCTTTGCTGCCTCAAACCCTCCGAGTCCCTGCAGCTGTAAAGAATGGGAGGCCTTTCATCCTCACGCTTCCAAGAAAGCCCCACCCTTCCCAGCTCATCTGGGTTCATTAGAACCTTCTGTCAGGTCCAAGTTGGGGCATTCAGGGATGGAGAGCAGCAGGAAGGAGGGAAGCTGTGGGGAGGCAGAGGGCTGGGTGAGGCCTGGCCCCTCTCCTGTTATGTGGGTGTCTGCACTCGTGAAGAACTGGATGGGCCTAGCCTCTGGGTTGGAGAGTACAGAACGGTTCTCCACAGCTGGCACAGAGTATCCAATTGTGCAATGCCTCAGGGAGCAGTGCAGGGACTGGACGGGCCCCTGACTGGGTCTGAGTGCCAGCTGGACGCAACCATGGAGAAGCAGCGTGCATACAGGCCCTGCCCAGTCTCTGGGGTTGTGAAAGACAGGGGAGGGGTGAGGAAATCTCCAAAGGCGAGTGATGCCTCTGAGCTTGAAACAGCCCAAACGGAGATGCAGCTGGGTGGGATCATCGGGCTGGCGGGGCGGGGGTGGTTCTGAAGGGGCTGGAAGGCCAGGGAATGAAGTGTGGCACTCCAGCCTGCCAGGGCCCCTCCACCGTCTGTACCTGTCCGACTGGTCGGCCTAGGAAGGACTGCAGGGGTGGGGTGGGAGACCTGGGCCCAGAGGTGTCTCCTTGCCTTCATCTGGGGGCTAGGGAGGGAGTGAGGAGCTGCTGGAGGGCACAGTGGGGGCTCCCAGTGAGGGCAGCTTGGGGGCAGAACTCCCATGCCATTTGCAGGCCCCCTCACCTGCCTGAAGCCACTTGTCCCGGAAGCTGGCAAAATGGTCCTTGCTAGCTGACAGCCTCCACTCTATTTTCCAAAGTAGGGGGATAAGGCAGGGGCTGGATTCCCACCCCTTCCCTCAATCTTAGCATCTTCACCACGCTCCCCTAAACCAGTTATTAAGTGAGTACATTAGGCTTATCAAAACGGACGTGGGCTGCTTCTCACTGCAAACACATCAAGACATGTCATTCCCCTCCCAGGCTGCCCTGGGAACTCGCGGCTCAGAGACGCCGCCAGTTTCGGGGCTGGGATGGGGGCAGGGAGCCACACCTCTGAGAAACCGAGCTTCGAAGACGAGGCCCTGACACCGCCCAGCCTCTGCTCAGAACCCAGAGGGTGGGGAGGTAAAGTGGTGCAGCCACCTGCGTCCCCGGACCCGACCCCGCACGCCTAGTGCCTCTGGGCGCGGCTCTGGAGCGCACGGTGGCAGGTGCCGGGAAGTGCAGCAGCAGGTGGCCCGCCCCCTCCAGACCCCCACCCCTCACCTCCCCGACGACAGGACACACCTGCGCGGCCTCAGAGGCACTGGAGAGCGCCCTCCGACGCCAGCTCGATTTCCCTGCCTCAGGGCGCCTCCTGGACGGAGCTGCCTTAGGTGTGAAAGTCGCACCCAAGAGCTTTCTGGGTTCCCCACAGCGACCCCGCCTTGAGTGCCGGGTCCTCCGAAAACTCCGCCCCCGCATCCCGGTGGCTATTCCCGGTCCTGGGCGACCTTGGCGCAAAAGCGACCCTGGGACCCGGGGGTGCCCTGTACCCCCAGCTCAGCTACCCATGCCCTAGGCCCCCAAAGCAATGCCCCCTGGGCTCCTTGAGTCCCCAGTGCCCCCAATTATGCGCCCCCTCGGGCACCCCAGGCAGTCCTCTCCCACCCGCCGCTGCTTCCCAGCTTCGAGCTGGCCTAGGTCCCGCGTGTCCCGCACTCGGGGCTCAGCTACCGGTTCCTGGGCCCCGGTGCAGACCCCTATTCCTATACCGCCCGGGCGGTCTTCCGGGTCCTGTGCGCCCACAGGCCCAAGAGCGTCTCGGAGCGCAGCTGCGGGTGCCTCCTCACCTGCGGGTCTGCACTGTGGGGCTGTATTTGCCTTTGTTTCTCTTCCTGAAGAGCGAGTTCATGGTGGAGCTCGGGGTGCAGGCGGCGGCGGCGGCTGGTGGGCCTGGCGCGCACCGAGGGGCGGGCGGGAGCGCAGGTGAGCGAGCCGCGGCGCGGGGAGCCCCGAGTGCAGCGCGGCCGCAAAACCAGGTCCCTACTCGCGGGGGGCGGGACGCCTGCCGGCCACTGGCTCTGCTGGCCGCTCCCCGAGAAGGTGGCGCTTACCTTCCCGAGGAGGGGCAACCGCGCGGGCGGGACTTGGGCGCGGGGGTGGGGACACCGGGTCTTGGCCGGACACCGCCCACCCCCAGCCGGGGGACTCCGGGGCCGGGAAGGCGCGGGGGCGCAAAGGCCGCCGGGGCGAGCGCTCGCAGCCCCACCCTCCCGGGCCCGGCGCGCCTCCGGCGGAAGCCTTTACCTGGTTCTGCGCTGCCGGGAACTCAGCGCTTCTGGTGCTTTGGCGGACACCCAGCTGAGCCCTGCAAGACAGGTGCAGCAGAGACCCGCACCGGTCCCTGTGGCCTAATAGCTAGTGAATTGCACTCAGATGGTGGTAATTGAGGGAAGGGGGCTGGGCTGCGGAAGGCGCCGGCCTGAGTTCAAATCCTGCCACCTCCAGGTTGGCTGGCACTCCTGGGCAGTGTTTTGCTGCTTCCAGCTACCGTTTACTTCTTTGTCAAACGATGATAACCGCCACTCCATCCTAAAGGCCTGTGCGGATGTCTCTGCAGGTAATGCAGGCAAGGCGCTGAGCCCTGGCCCGAATCTGCTCTCAGCCTGCCATCTCGGGTGGACAAAAACTCCTTTGAAACTTCAATAACTCTAGGCCCTGGCACGAGAGAAGCGCTTCATAGCGGGTCATAAAAGCTGCTCGATTCTGGCTCAGAACAACGACGTTGCACAATTCTGCCAGCATGTCCTGGCTCAGACTGTGTGCCAGTGGAGAAGGCTGCCCTTAGACGGAAATCGAATCTGACCTGGAGCCCAGATGGGGCCTCACAGCGGGAGGGTTCAGCGCCAATGTGGAGGGTGGTAAGGGTCTGAGCCCAGCAGGAAGCAGGAGCCGAGGGGAGACCCCAGAAGGGAGCAATCGAGAGACTATGTTATGGCCAAAAGGCTATTAGGGCTCAGATAGGGAATGATAAGGTCTGTGGGGAGGGGCCTCCAACTGGGCGTCTGGAGTCCTGGGTTCAAGTTCTGCTGTCTTTCAGGCCAGTCTCTTCCCCACTTGTTTTGTATTTAAAAATAAGGTGGCTGGGCTGGGCGCTGTGGCTTATGCCTGTAATCCCAGAACTCTGGGAGGCCAAGGCAGGTGGATCATTTGAGGTCAGGAGTTAGAAATCAGCTATAGCGAAACCCTGTCTCTACTAAAAATACAAAAATTAGCTGGGCTGGCCTGCGCCTGTAATCCCAGCTACTCAGGAGGTTGAGGCAGGGGAATCACTTGAACCTGGGTGGTGAAGGTTGCAGTGAACCGAGATCATGCCACTGCACTCTGGCCCAGGAAAGAGTGAGACTCTGTCTCAAAATAAAAAAAATTAAATTAAGGAGGTTGATGGGGAATTCATTTCCAAGGGCTTTTCTTGCCCACAGCCCCAGAGTGTCTAAGACATCTAGTGTTCTCCAGGTCTCTCTTGTCCCCGTCACGGAAGGACTGTGGCTTCCAAGTATTACAGGAAACTCTAGGAAAACATTATTGTTGAAACAGGATCTCACTGTGTTGCCTACGTGGGCTCACTGCAGCTTCAACCTCCTGGGCTCAAGTGATCCTCCTGCCACAGCCTCCTGAGGAGCTGAGACTGCAGGCACCCACCACCACACCTATCAAATGTTTAAAAATTTTTGTAGAGACGGGATTTCAATTCACCATGTTGCCCAGGCTGGGGCTCAAGTGATATGCCCGCCTACCACCTCCCAAGGTGCTGGAATTACAGGCATCAGCCATGATGCCCACCCAACCTTATTCTTTTTTGTTCTTTTTTTTTTCTTTGCGATCGAGTTTCGCTCTTGTTGCCCAGGCTGGAGTGTAATGGCACCATCTTGGCTTACTGCAACCTCCACCTCCTTGGTTCAAGCAATTCTCCTGGCTCAGCCGCCCGAGTAGGTGGGATTACAGGCATGCACCACCACCCCAGCTAATTTTGTATTTTCAGTAGAGATGGGGTTCCTCCATGTTGGTCAGGCTGGTCTTGAACTCCCGACCTCAGGTGATCCGCCCGTCTTGGCCTGCCAAAGTGCTGGGATTACAGGTGTGAGCCACCACACCTGGCCAACCTTATTCTTAATGGGGCTTCTATGGATCGATTCAACCCATTTATGCCTGAGGTTGCAATTTTTTGAACAATCAGACCTTGCCAATGACCTTGAGCAGCAGGAGATAAATAACTCCGACAGGCATAGTGTTCCAATAAAGGAACATTAGGCATAAATTTTTAGGGGCGTGATTCCTCCTAAAGTTGTCCCTTTTCCTTCCTTCCTCCCTCCCTTCCTTCCTCCCTCCCTTTCTTTTCTTGATTTCTTTCTTCTTTGAGACTCACTTGCCTAGGCTGGAGTATAGTGGCACAATCATAGCTCACTGCAGCCTTGACTTTCAGGGCTCAAGCAATCCTCCCGCCTCAGCCTCCTGAGTAGCTGGATTCACAGGTGTCCACCACTACACCTGGCTAATTTTTAAAAGTTTTATATTTACATGTTTTTTGTCTGTCGTCTTTTTTTTTGAGACAGAGTTTCGCTCGTTACCCAGGCTTGAGAGCAATGGCGTGATCTTGGCTCACTGAAATCTCTGCCTCCCGCGTTCAAGTAATTCTCCTGCCTCAGCCTCCCAAGTAGCTGGGATTACAGGTATGTGCCACCATGCCCAGCCAGAGACAGGGTTTCTCCATGTTGGTCAGGCTGGTCTTGAACTCTCATCCTCTCAGGTGATTTACCCGCCTTGACCTCTCAAAGTGCTGGGGTTACAGGCGTGAGCCACCGTGCCTGGCCTATATATGTTTTTTGTAGAGATGGGGTCTCACTGTGTTGCCCAAACCGGTTTTGAACTCCTGGGCTCAAGCAATCTTCCCATCTTGTCCTCTCAAAGTGCTGGGACTTCAGGCGTGAGCCACTGCACCCAGCCCTAAAGTTGCTTTCAAAATGTGTGTCCATTATGTGCATGTTTCTGGGGGAGGATGTACTGCTCAGTGGAGTCAGTCATTCACTCATTCGGCAGATGTTTCTCATCATTCTCCCAGCCTCGTGTGCCTGGCTCTGCTTGTTATACACAGATGAGAAAAGGGAAAAGAAGAAACACAAAAGGGCCTTTCTCTTTGGGAGCTTTCAGGTCCTGGGGCAGTGGACACATATTAAAAATGTTAACTTTCTTTTTTCTTTGAGACAGGGTGTTGCTGTGTTACCCTGGCTGGAGGGCAGTGGTGCAATCAAAGCTCACTGCAGCCTTGACCTCCCAGACTGAAGCCATCCTCTCTTCTCAGCCTCGCTCTCAAGTAGCTGGGACTACGGGTGTGCACCACCATGCCTGGCTAATTTTGAAAACTGTCTGTAGAGATGGGCTCTCACTCTGTTGCCCAGGCTGGTCTTGAACTCCTGCAGGCTCCCGAACTTCTGGGATTGCAGGCGTCAGTTACCATACCTGGCCAAACTGTGGACTTTCTGAATGGGTCTGGGACCTATTAAGGAGAAAGATCCTGGGAGAGATGGTGGTTCTGAGGTTGTTGCACCTTATGATCTCTAGGGGAGTTTGTAAAAGGCATATTCTGTGTCCCTGGCACCCTTGACATCCTGATTGGTGGGTTTGAAGAGGGAGGGACCCAGGAATCTGAACTCTGGACAAGCTCACCTGGTGGTTTGAGACCTGTGCGTGCAGCCCCCCAGCTGCTCAGGCAGGCAGGGCTGAACAGAGCTCCCCACCAAACCTGATCCTCCCCCAACTCGGCTCTGCCTGGCTTCGTCTCAGGTGCTGTCCCCAGGTGGGCATTCCTCCTTAGAAGGTAAGGGTGTGACAATGCCCTCCCTGGTCCAAAAGTGACTTCCTTGCCTAGGTCTAGGTCCCTGAAGGGATGCTCCCTCCAGCCAGCTGATATTGGGAGCAGGTGTTAGAGAGGAGCTGGGGTTTCAGAACACAGGTGTGTGGGGAGTCACCTGGGACCTGCAGAAGCCTGAACTCAAATGGAGCTGGTTCACCACAGATTGCAACCCCACCACCCAAGAGGGGTTCCCAGGGAACTTATCAGTCCTTGCTGTCGCCCCCCACTCTGCCTCTGCCTGGACACCCTCCCTATGACTTTCTCCACAGGTGGGCTCTTACTCTGGCTCAGCATGCCTTGAGGATGGTCTCTGCAACAGTGCTGCTGACATTGTGCTCAGTGTGCATTCTGGAATGCTTTTATCAACAGTGTTGCTAAAGGAGAAGCTCTGGGGAGAACACTGGGAGGGTGCTGGTCAGGTATGGAGAGCTGCCTACACTGGGAAGACCTGCAGCTGGAAAAGGGGCAGATGTGGAGGCCATAAGTAGGCCACATACAGAGTCGAGTGCCAGAAGCAAAGTGCAAAAGAGAGAGGGAAAGAGAGAGAGTATGCAGTGTGTGATATGCTTGTCTATGCACAAAAGACTTCTGGGAGGATACATGAGAAACTGTTAGCTGAATCTCCTCAAAAAGGACAAAAAAGAAGTTTGAATTTTCTTTTCTTTCTCTTTTGAAGCTGAGTTTCGCTCTTGTTGCCCAGGATGGAGTGCAATGGTGCAATCTCAACTCACTGCAACCTCCACCTCCTGGGTTCAAGTGATTCCCCTGCCTGAACATCCCCAGTAGCTGGGACTACAGGCATGCACCACCACGCCCAGCTAATTTTTTTGTGTGTGTTTTAGTAGAAACTGGGTTTCACCATATTGGCCAGGATGGTCTCCATCTCCTGACCTAGCGATCTGCCCACCCTGGACTCCCAACATGCTGCTAGGATTACAGGCCTGAGCCACCTTGCTTGGCCAAGCCTGGTTAATTTTTAAATTTTCTGTAAAGATGAGGTCTTGCTGTTGCCCAGGCTGGTTGAGAACTCCTGGCCTCAAGTGATCCTCCCACCCTGGCCTTCCAAAGTACTGGGATTACAGGCATGAGCCATGGTGCCCGGCCTCTCTTACTTTTCAGGGAAGGGAACAGGCCCTGAGAAGCACAGTGCCCAGGTGGGCTGGAACCTGGGTCAGACTGCTCCGGCCTGGGCACTCAGACCCCTGCCTGCCTCCACTCTTTAGAGTTCTAATTCCTAGGCTTGAGCTTGGGGCAGCTGGGCTGGTCTCCTGCTGACTCAGCTGAACGTGGCCCAGGAGTGGCGGGGAGAATTAGCCGATTTAGGGAGGAATTTGAGTGGTGCTTCACCATCCCTCCCCTCTCCATTCTCTAAGAGCTGGGCTAGGAGCTGGTGTGGCTGTGTGTGTGTGCACGTGTGTACACACGTGTGCACGCCACACGTTTGTGGGCAGGCCGGACGGGGTGGGAGATCCGTTCTCACCCCATGCATCCTCCTCTGTGCAGATGGGATTTGTTTGGATCCGAGAAGCCCTCTCCTGCCAAGTGACTCATCCCCTCTGCTGCTGTGGGTGGAGGGCCAGCCTGCTGGGGTGGGGGAAGGAGCTTGCTTTCCTCAAATTTGCCTGCACCTTCAGGGCCATTGGTTCCCTGGCAACCAGGCCACCCTTGGCAACCCTGAAACCTGTGCTCCTTCTGGAGCCAGACTAGGCAGCCAGCTCATGGGAAGCCACCAACTTTGGAAGGGTCCCCCTCGCCCGCCCTCCTTGTTTGCCATCACTGTTGCTTGCCCCAGCAGCTGGAGAGGTGTTTGGGGTATTTGCCTGTGAATCAGTTTGAAACAAGAAGGGCCGCATTCCCCCAGCCCGAGACAGAGTGACATGTGGGATAGATCAGAAGCCTTCTCCCAGGGTGGAGGCCTGGGTCCCTCCTCTCCGGGACAGCCATTCTCCCATCTGCAGCTGTATGGCCTCATCCCCACCTGGGGTACATTTAAAAATGCACATTCCAGGTTCCCTCCTGGAGATTAGAGTTGGGTGAGTCTTGGCAGGATCTAGAAATCTGCATTTATTTATTATAGAGACGAGGTCTCACTATGTTACCTACACTGGGTTTGAATGCCTGGATCAAGCCATCCTCTTGCCTCTGGTATTACAGGCATGAGCCACCAAGGAATCTGCATTTTTTTTTTTTTTTGAGACAAGGTCTCACTCTCACCCAGGCTGGAGTGCAGTGGTGTGATCTTGGCTCATCACAACCTCTGTCTTCCAGGCTCAGGTGATTTTCCTACCTCAACATCCTGAGTAGCTGGCATTACATGCAGCTACCGCTACCGCCGGTTAATTTTTGTATTTTTAGTTGAGATGGGGTTTCACCGTGTTGGCCAGGCTGCTCTGGAACTCCTGACCTCAAATGATTCATCAGCCTCGGCCTCCCAAAGTGCCGGTATTAAAGGCATGAGCTACCACACCTGGACAGGAATCTGCATTTTAACAAACACCTACTCACTGGCATGCTGAGGCAGGAAGGTTTGGGGCCACCCTGAGAAACACAGCTGTGAAGAGAGACAGATGCAGCAGCAGCTCAGGCCCTGGTCTGCCCACTGCCAGGACACACAGGCTTCAGCCTGAAGCCAACCTGGGTTTGAAACCAACTTGGCTTCACCTCACAACTCAGCTGTGTGACCTTGGGCAGGGGGCTCTCTTAACCTCTCTAGACCCCAAATTCCCCGTCTGTAAAACAGGAAAGAGCTGGTGGGCAGGGATGTGTGCACAGCACCTGGCATGAAGACCCGGCTCCTGCCCCCGCTTCAAGGGGACAGGAGGGGGCTGGCCCAGCCTCACCCCTGTTTTGTAACATGTGTTTATTTTTCTTTCGGGACAATTCAAGGGGCGGAAAATTGTGCTGGCCCTCCAGCCCATATGGGCTGACTCACGCTCAGCTCTGGGCTGGGGGCCCTGTGGGCTCCCCAGTCCCCCCGGGGCCAGAGGGGAGACCAGCCCCTGGCGGCTGGAGCAGGAGAGGGTCCACGGTGAGTCACACTCTGCCTGCCCCTGAGTCATCCCCTGAGAATGCGCCTCAGGCTGCTACCCGCCCTGGCCCCCTGGCAGAATGCCACTTCCCCCTGCCTGCCAGGCAGCCCTGCCCTCCTGCTAGCCCAGGGATCCACTGCTCTGACGACTGCCCTCTTGGCTCTCTCCTGGATGCAGATGTGCACCTGTGCAGCCTGTGGGTTATCAAAATATTGAACTAGCTCCCAACCGGTAGTTGAATAGTGATTGCTCTGAGCCCCCCGGCAACCCTGTTTTTTCTCTCCCCAGCAATTGAGGGGTTAGCCCTGGACTCAGCATTTTTGGGCTCTGCCTCACCTAAGGCTGGGGTCCACCATGATGATGACCAGCCCATCAGCCCATCTTGCAGAACCAGATTTTTGGGGTTTCAGACACCTCATCTTGCACCCTGGGCCACATTCCTCCTTCCTTTTCTCTTTGAGACAGGGTCTTACTCTGTCACCAAGGCTGAAGTGCAGGAGCATGATCACAGCTCACTGTAGCCTCAAACTCCTGGGCTCAAGCAATCCTCCCATCTCAGCCTTCTGAGTTGCTAGGACCACAGGGTCACCACCACACCTGGCTAACTAAAAACTTTTTTGGGCCAGGTGAGGTGGCTCACGCCTGTAATTCCAGCACTTTGGGAGGCTGAGGTGGGTGGATCACCTGAGGTCAGGAGTTCAAGACCATCCTGGCCAACAAGGTGAAATGCCATCTCTACTGAAAATACAAAAATTAGCTGGGTGTGGTGGCAGGCACCTGAAATCTCAGCTACTCAGGAGGCTAAGGCAGGAGAATCGCTGGAACCAGGGAGGCAGAGGCTGCAGTGAGCCGAGATCACGCCACTGCACTCTAGCCTAGGCGACAGAGCAAAACTCCGTCTCAAAAAATAAAATAAAAAAACTTTTTTGTAGAGTTAGGCTCTAGCTATGTTGCCCAGGCTGGTCTCATACTCCTGGGCTTAAGCGATACTCCCACTTCTGCCACTCAAAGTGCTGGGATTATAGGTGTAAGCCACCATGCCCAGCCCCCAGGCCACTATGTGACACAACCTGCTATACATCTTCCACTTGTCAAGGCTGAACCTAGGCCTTTCATCGGGGGGCATTAAGTAAGGAAGTCATACTGTCAGGGCAGAGAGAGGGGCTGGGCGGAGCTGGAAAGGCTCTGCCAGCTCAGGATCCCCACAGGACAGGCTGCCCAACCCAGCCCCAAAACTCACGTCCTCTGTCCAACGCCCAAGCCTGCTTCCTCCCTGCCCCACCTCACCTCGCACTGCCCAGACTGGTGGGGCTGCATTTTTGGGGCCAGTGTCAGGTGTGACAGGGGACAGCCCAGGTCAGGAGGTCAGGCCCCATTTCCTCCCAAGCCAGGATGCCTGAGTGATGGACAGACCAAGCCACAAGGGGCAGAATACAAAGCCAAATTAGGTTTTAGCTTAAAGCCAACCTGGGTTTGAACCCTGGCTCTGCCATGCGCCCAGTTTTGTGACCATCGGTTGGTGGCTTAACCTCTCTGTAACATGAGGAAGAGCCAGTAAGCCAAGGTGTCACATCTCAACTGCTCTATGTCCTAGCTGTGTGACGCTGGGCAAATGTCTTCACCTCTTTCAACCTCAGTTTCACCATCTGCAAAATGGGGACACTCTGACACCTGCTCTGTAGGGTCTTGAAAAGTTTCAATAAAGGAAGACATGGAATCATGGCAAATAATAACTTGATGGGCATTTACTATGAACCAGGCCACATGCTAAGTACCAGGCTTGGAGGCTGGCACTTTTTCTTCCAGCTTGATTGAGACATGATGAATATGCAAGAAAGGGCACATTTAAAACATTTTTAGGCTAGGAATGGTGTCTCATGCCTGTGATCCCAGTACTTTGGGAGGCTGAAGTGGGCCGATAACCTGAGGTCAGGAGTTCGAGACCAGCTTGGCCAACAATGCGAAGCCCTGTCTTTACTAAAAATACAAAAATTAGCCAGGCATGGTGGCAGGTGCCTGTAATCCCAACTACTTGGGGGGCTGAGGCAGGACAATCTCTTGAACCCAGGAGGCAGAGGTTGCAATGAGCTGAGATCGTGCTGCTGCACTCCAGCCTGGGTGACAAACTAAGTGTTCAGCATCATTGTTGAATGAATAAATGAATGAGTGGGAGGACCAGTGCACTGTTGTTGTCCCAGGGAAGGTCACCCTAAAGGAGGACCAGGGAAGGGTTAGTAGGTCCTAAGTTAAAAGTATGATGGAAGAAAAGGGGTTCATCGGTTTGTCCATCAACCATCCATCCATCTATCCACCCATCCATCCATCTTTCCCTCCCTCCATCCATTCCTTCATTTGTCAAATATTTATTGAGCACCTACTACATGTCAAGTCCTGTTCTAGGCACTCAGGATACAAGATCAAGTACAACAGACTGGTTCCTGCCCCCAGGGAGCTTGCTGAGGGGGACAGAAGTGGGAATGGCCAAACAGTGTTAAGTTTGAGGCCCCCCTGGGTGGATCATGGTGCCTCTCCTGTGTGCCCTAGCAGACAGTCTGCAGTAGGCACAGAGCCACCATCAAGTAGGGGCCCAGGAACACTATGAAGAAAGCGCCTAGACTCCAGTCTGAGGGGTGTTGAGGACCCAGTGAGGAAGGAGAGGCCCTGGCTTGAATAGCGCCAGATGCCCTCATGTTCTCTGCATCACTGGCGTTTCCCAGGAGACAGGCTCCTCCCCGACTCCAGTGGAGGATCTTGACCTCTTGCCCCAACAATACCTCCCACAAGTCACTCATCCATTTATTGAGCATCTACTATGTACCCAGCTCTGGGGATATCTAGTAAACACAACATAGCCCCGACATTCTGGGGGTCCCCCTATCTTGGAAGGGAAGAGGTACAGAAAAGCAAACAGATAACCACATTTTTTACAAATGAAATAACCTAAGTGCCCATCAAAGGGGAAGTGATGGTAAATTATAAAACTGTCCTAGTCTGGGAGGAATTCAGGTAGGCCTGTGGGCCTCACAGAGAAGCCAGGGGTGTAGCAAGTGAAAAAAGGAAGCTGCCTGCCATTAGGTGTTGTGTTTTGCCATTTACACTTTAGAGCAGAGCTGCCCTGTCCTGCCTGCCTGTCTGGCTCTGCCTCTGCCCTTAGTTCAAGCTCTCTGCTGAGCTCAAACATTCCTGCTGAGATCAGACAGCCAAGCCCCCATCAGCTGCCTTCCAGGCCATTCTCTAATCACAAACTCAGGCTTAATCCCCACACAGGCCCAGGACTCCGCTCTGGGCAAATAACCCTCCTCCAAGCTCTGAAGTCCCTGCCCTACCCCTATCCAGACCATCCTGTCCCCACTCCCCAGCCAAAGGGCCCACCCTGGTTGGGAGTGGGGAGATTTCAGTGTAGCCTTGTCCAACAAAACTGCCTGTAATGATGAAAATATTCTGCATACATGGTGGTGACAAGCCATGTGTGGGTATTGAACACATGAAATGTTACTAGTGCAATTGAGGAATTGTTTATGTTTAAAAATTCATTTTGGCTGGGCAAGGTGGCTCATGCCTGTAATCCCAGCTACTTGGTAGGCTGAGGCAGGAGAATTGCTTGAACCCTGGAGGTAGAGGATGCAGTGAGCCAAGATTGTGCCACCGCACTCCAAGCCTGGGTGACAGAGTGAAACTCTGTCTCAAAAAAAAATTATTTTATTAGTTAATTTATTTTTTGTAGAGATCAGGGGGTTCTCACTATGTTGCCCAGGCTGGTCTTGAACTCCCAAGCACAAGCCAACCTCTGGACTAAGCCTCCCAAAGTGCTGGGATGACAGCCACCTGCCACCATGCCCAGCCTGAATTGTTACTTTCATTATGTGTACTGTTACTTATGTAAATATAGAACATATTCATATTTACAGAATTTAATTAATGCAAACACAAGTAGCTGGCATGCATCTGGTGGATGTCACAGGGTCCACCTGGGCCCAGGCATGAAGAGGACAGCCCGGAAGGTCCCTGGTCCTCTCCCAGGCAGGGGCAGCCTGGAGGGGCTGGGTGGGCAGCTGAGGCCTCAGGCACTGAGCTGGGGATTCCTGGAGTCACTCTGTTAATGGGGCTGAGCTTTGGGCGCTGGTGCCTGTGGCCCCTCCGCATCAGCCAGTCCCTTGGTCTGACCTCTGCTTGGTGGGCAGACTCACACCCTGAGAAGTCCTGAAGACCAAAGGTGACCTTCAGGTGGGAGTGTTCAGCTCCAGTGACAAGAGGTGGTTGTCCCTAGGCTCCTCTGTCTGCATCCACTCCACGGATGGGCTCTCTGGGAACAGTTTCCCCTTCCTGGTTCACCTGGGTACTGCCTTTCCTTTCCTGAAGCATCTACCTGGGCAAGAGATCCAGGATCTTACCCCTCTCACCTCGATTCCTGAGGTCACTTTGGTGGCCTCCCTCCTCCTCCAGGCTCCTTCCTTCCCCTCCCGGCTCCTCCCTCCTCCTCTGGCTTCTCCTCCATGCTCTCAGTACCCTGCCCCCTCCTCCACCGTGGTCCACTACAATCTATTCCCAACACAGGTACCAGAGGGCTAAAGTGAAGCCAACAGAGTCCCTTGTCCCATGCTTTCCAAGAACTCTTGAGTCCCCCGGCATCAGAGCCAGACAACCCATGAGACCCCTCCCTCAGGCTCTCTTTGAAGTCTGCTCTCCTCCCTGGCACCTCCCTCCCACTCTCTCTGCACCACACACTGACAGCCTCCCTGTTGCTCAAACATGCCAAGCATGCTCCTGCCTCAGGGCCTTTGCACCAGCTACCCACTGGGCCCGTCTCCACGTGGCCCACCTGATCTTCTTCCATACCACCTTCTCAGCACAGCCCACGTGGTTCCTATTTAGATTGTAATCCTCCTTGCACTTCCCATCCTCTCTCCCTTCCTGCCAATCAAGGCCTTCAGTGCAACCTAACCCACAAGAGAAGTCACTCATGGATACAAAAAACTAGCCAGGCATGGTGCTGCGTGCCTGTAATCCCAGCTATTCAAGAGGCTGAGGTAGGAGAATTGCTTGAACCCACGAGGTGGAGGTTGCAGTGAGCCAAGATTGTGCTACTGCGCTCCAGCCTGGGTGACAGAGTGAGACTCTGTCTCAAAAAAAAAAAAAAAGTCACTCACAGGTCACACATGTGCTCTCCTTCAGAAGAGGGGCTCCACCAAAGCAGGATTTTGTCTGTTGATTTTTGTTCACTGCAATATTCACAGTGCCCGGTACACAGCCTGGCCTTTGCCAGCACTTAGCAGTGTTGTGTTGTAGCTCTGAATGGGGCCATGTGCACTGGGGGAGGCTGGACCTGGACATAGCCCAGCGCCCCCCTACCCCAGCCCCCCCCACCCCAGAGCTTATGAGAAACAGTGGACTCCTTGCTGCCCCCTACTCAGGGACTTACAGCCCTGGTCAAGGAGGAGACCTGGGTGAGCAGTGGGGACCAGGACCCCTCTCCCTGCAGTATCCTCCAGCATGGCTCTGTGGGTCCTCTGGAGGTCCCTGGGGAACATGGGGAGAGAGCCCCAGGACAGGCTAAGTTTCCATTTCTCATCAGCTGAGTGTTTGGGGGTGCAGAGGCTGCTTCAGTTGCATGTGCCCCAATTCCCCTTTGAGACGAGGCACACATTCCCCAGTGACCAGGAGTATTGACTGCTGATGGCTCACAGCAGAGTCCTCCCCGAGGTCACCACCTGGCCTTTGTCCCTTCCCATGCCCATCACTGGGGGGTGCAGGGCTGCAAAGGCCCGCCTACCTCAACTTGGGAGGGCTCTGCAAGGCTCCACAGCTCCTGTGCCTCTTCCACTGCAGGCAGCCTCTAGAAGCTGAAAAACCACAGGAAACACAGTCTCCCTTCAGGGTATCCAGAAAGAGCCAGCCCTGCCCACACCTTGACTTTAGTTCAGTGAGACTGAGTGCAGATTTCTGACCTCTAGAATTGTAGAAAGGCGAGGGATTTGTTTTTTTTTTTTTAATTAATTTTTTAAAAACATTTTATTTTTAGAGACAGGGTCTCTTTCTCTGTTGCCCAGGCTGGAGAGCAGTGGCGCAATCGCAGCTCACTGCAGCCTCGACCTCCTGGGCTCAAGCCATCCTCCCACCTCAGCCTCCCAAGGAGCTGAGAATACCGGCATGCATCACCATGCCCAGCTAATGTTTTTGCATTTTTAGCAGTTCTGGGATTTTATCACATTGCCCAGGCTGATCTTGAACTCCTGGGCTCAAGTGATCTTCCCGACTCATTTGGCCTCCCAAAGTGCTGGGATTAGAGGTGTGTGCCACTACACCTAGCCTTATACTTTTTTAGTCACTCAGTGTGTGGCAATTTGTTGCAGTGGCCATGGGATACTGACACTCAGGGAGGGCTCCTTCTCCACCCTACGGGGGACTTTGTCTCTGCTGCCATCAGGGTGACTCGGGGCCAGTGGAAGGTCATGGGTGAAGGTGGGGAGTTGGGGTTTGGGAGTGGGTCTGTCCTTCCACCATCCTCTCCTGCCTTCACCCTATATCCCCCAAACTAGAGTTATCCAAACGGTGGGGCAGTGTCTTGGGGGTCACCTGAGAGCTGGGAGCAGGTGGATATAGCTCCTTACAGGGTGCTCCCTGCCTCTGCACCTCTTCGGATATCTTCCAAATCTAAGAAAATTGGGGGCGGGTGTCCAGATTTGGGAATTGGCCAAGGACACCATGGGAGTCACCATGAGAATCACAGCTCTGATCACACACAGCATCCCCTCCTCATGTGCAGTGTCCACTCCTCACAGCCTCACACACAACATCTCATGCTCACACACAGCATCCCATGCTCACTTACAGCGTCACCTCCACACGCGCAGCATCCATTCCTCACACGCAGTATCCCCTGCTCACCCACACCACCACTCCTCACGCATATGTGAACTCCTCACATAGAGTCCCCTGCTCATGCACAGCGTCCACTCCTGATGTACAATGTCCATACCTCAAGCAGAGTCCCCTGCTCATGCACAGTGCCATTCCTCATGCATCGCATCCATTCCTCACACACAGGGCCACTCCTCACACACTGAATCCCCTGCTGATGTGCAGCGTCCACTCGTCTCACACAGAGTCCCCTGCTCAGGCGCAGCGTCCGCTCCTCACACACTGAGTCCCCTGCTCAGGCGCAGCGTCCACTCCTCACATACAGCATCCACTCCTCACAGAGTCCCCTGCTCATGTGCAGCGCCCATTCCTCACGCACAGTGTCCACTTCTCTCACACAGTCCCCGCTCATGCGCAGCGCCCACTCCTCATGCACAGCGTACACTTCTCTCAGTCCCCCGCTCATGTGCAGCGCCCACTCCGCACGCACAGCGTCCACTTCTCAGAGTCCCCCGCTCATGCGCAGCGCCCACTCCTCACGCACAGCGTCCACTCCTCACAGAGTCCCCTGCTCAGGAGCAGCGCCCACTCCACATGTACAGGG